>JAPZEB010000014.1:25976120-25989876 GCA_029783705.1 Chaetodon striatus | reverse complement strand
ATCGTTGGTCATTAAATTGATATATCAATCCAGATCGATGTATAACTACACCCCTAACAATTGAATAGGCAGTAGGCCTTTTTGACACAGATATCGCACTATAGAGCCGCTACGAAGTCCCTTCTTTATGCCCCCTTTGCATTTTTACACAGAACCCTAGTGTGACACATGATAAACACGTCAGCAACATTTTCTAAACAACAACAATGGCATTTACGTGTCAATAACAATCATTTACCATCTCTGTTATATGGGGGGTGATCTTGTCCTCTGTTCAGAGGGTAAGGAGCTCCTACATCTCATTGTTTTCCCACTTTGTGGACATTTTTGGCCACTTTTCTTGTTTGAGTTAGCCGCTAATTGCTAACAGCTGCTTTTTAAATCTCTGGCAGTGGGTTGCATGCATAACATGTCATCCCACAGACTGTTTGCATATACAGACAGAATTTCAATGCTGCTGCTACCAACCACTTGGTTCCCCCATGCTGTGATCATACCTTGTATACAGCACGCTGAGGTGGCATAAGCGATCCAAAAACTAGGAAAAGTTTTGATGAATTGAAGTCATACGCGACCACTTATACATCGAAACATCTGGTGATGAAGCCTGACATAACTCATGCAGCTGTCTGTTGGGAAGGTTCTGAGCATACAAATGGTAAAATGAGACTTGGACTATACTGCATGAGTTGTGTGAGAGTTTGTAAGCAGATGCTTGATATAGTTTTGCTGTTGTTAAATGTGGACCCCTATGACTTCAATTCATCAAGAATTTCCTCCATTTTTGGATTCTTCATTCAATGTGAAGGCATGCGAGAAAAAAAAATGTAACACAGGGTGAGTAATTGATATACAAATGGTCAATTGGGAGGGTGATGGGGGTAATGAACGGGACCTGGCTGCCTGAGGTCTGACATAAATGAACCACGCTGTTGCACTGAATGACATTTTCCGTCACTACCGGGAAAACAGACACCACTTTATTTTGTGTCAGTCCCACATACACTGCCCTGCTGCAGTATATTCACTTGAGCACCAAATCCAAATCGATCTGAAAATGGTCCCCAACAAATGACCTTTTAACTCCAGTTTGAGTTATGTTTTCTAAAAAGTAGTGTCCAGTGGAAATGACATGTTACAGGTAGGGATATCAGAAGGTTTTGAGAGATATACTGGCACATAGGTGATTTAAGTGTTTTCATGGCATTTGTTAGCAGTAAGGAAAACAAATGACAGTCTTATCCATTGGAGAAATTTGTCCCTTAAACTTTTTTGATTGAACATTTCACATGAGAAATTCTTGAATAGGGACCCATTGACTTTTTCTTGAACTTGTAACAAAAAGTCTGGATGAATAGCAAGCCGTCTATCAAGAAGGAATTTTAATCTACCCATTATGTGGCATATAGTGGTCTCCAAACTTCAATGTCAGCTTGATGACAATGCTGTCCCCCGGCCAGAGTTCTCCTGAGGGACTGCAGACTTCTCCATGAAGATCCTGAATGAGTCCTCTCTGTTTCTTTGAAACCACAATTATGACCTCCATTTTTCCCTCGAAATATTCTTTTCAGAGTCGATTCTCTCTCCCCCCTCTATCTTACCCTAATGTGGCATCTGTGGGCAATTACCATTACGTTTTCATACAAGGCCAGCCAACAGAGGAAGCTGTTGTATTGGAGCTCTCAGCGTGAGTTTGCTGGCTGCGTAGAGGGACGGCAGGAAGGAGGGATGGTGGGAGGGATGGATGGCTGCTGAGGAGGTCTATTCATGTCTCCAGGCGAGGCCATACTTGAGTAGACTCTTATTGTGACGGTGACCTTTCTGTCACCATGCAGCGAACACAAAGCAGCTTCATATGAGGGTCAGCTGAGCTGCTCTCTTTGTTTCTCATCCTGTCCGTCAACTCTTCACTCTGCCTCTCCTTCCATGTCTGTTGCTCTTTACTATGTGATTTAATTATTTATAGCCATGCATTGTAAAGTGACAGATTTAAGCAATTTAGCATGATGGACCGATAACATATAAAGTAAAACCTTGATGAGGTGATTATAACAGCTTGCATGACCTTTAACTGTAGGTGTGATAATCAGAGGATATCCTGTCACTTGCTGCAAAAGCTAAATCCTGTGTGTCATGTAGTCTGGTTTGAATCCTTGGCTACAAACGACTGTAGTGGAAAAGTTGATGAAAGATGCCTTCTATTCTTTCATCAATACTGTTTCCTTAAGGAAATTCCAGTGGGTCTCCTCAGTAACCAATGTTAGACTGTATGATTACAATAATAATAATAGTAATAACAGTAAAACATTTGATTTATAGAGTGCTTTTCATAGTACTCAAAGAAACTTTACATTAGTTGAAAACAATCATAAAAATAGAATACAGTAAAATAAACACAACATCATTCACACATTAAAAGCCGTTTTGAAAAGATGATGTTTTGATGAGTGATTTGAATCAGGAGAGGTTGATGGAGTCTCGAATGTGTTTGGGAAGGGACTTCCAGAGGGAGGGGAGACTAACAAGAAGGCTCTGTCGCCCCAGGCCTGATGTTTGGTCCTGTGAGGTGGAGTCAGGAGGTTGGCATCAGAGGAGTGAAGGCTGCGGGAGGGAGTGTGGTGGTGGAGCAGGTCAGTGAGGTAGGAGGGGGCCTGGTTATGGAGGGCTTTATGAGTGATGAGGACTCTGAGAAGGATGCGTTGTGGGACAGGGAGCCAGGGAGGTTCATGAGGGCAGGGGTGATGTGATCACGGGAGCAGACGGGCAGCAGAGTTCTGGATGTATTGGAGTTTATTTAGGACTTTGGATGATGTACCATAAAGAATTCTGTCACAGTAGTTAACTTTGGATGCGATAAAGGCTAAGGGCGAGGATAAGAGCGATGGGCTGAGATGAGCTATGTTTTTTAGGTGGAAGAAGGCAGGACTGGTGATGTGCCATTAGATGTCATGTGTGATAGCTAACCTGTCTGTTAGAAATTACATTAGTCCTTGGCTTCACAGCCATGCAAACACTGAAGAAAATCCTTTTTTATGAGCTTTGATACATGAGATAAAAACAATAAAGAGATAATAAGTGGTCCAAATGGCTAGGGTCAAAGTGCTAAAATATTAACAACTAATACATGTCATAAATAGATGTTAGATGCTAAAATAGATACTAAAATATTAACAATTCATACATATCTTAAATACACATCATAAATAGCAGCAGTCTGTGATATCTAATAAAAGTCATTTGTTTAGTAAGGGGACAAAGCTTGGAATAAAAGATCTCTTAGAGATGTGTTTTGTTGCTGCAGGTATTGTCTTCCTGAAGGGTGTTTTTCAGATTGATTAAACAAAGGCTGTGAAGGTTACTCAACAGACAGTTCAGGAACCTTGTTGTTGTGTCAGTATCGCTTACTTCCCTGTGTGTGTGGTGTACAGCTCCCCCAGCTGTAGGGATTGGAATTGATCAGATTTTATTGATGCCATTGCCATTATACATTCTGCTTATCAGTCTGATTCTTCATTGATTTCCTCATTGATTCCCAATCAGTTTTCTGTGTGGAAAAAAGGTTGTCTTATACATGTTTTCAGCACTGTTTACTATCTCTGAGTCTGATCGCAGTGTGGAAACAGAGTGGAAAAAAGGCATGTGTGTGACTCAGGTGTGCAAAAGCTCCCCTGTTTAACTGTTTTCTAAGTCAAAGACAAAACCTGCTTAGCCTGCCTGGGTGGCACTAATGTTATTATAACACGATATTTACCTTTTGTAATAATGTGCTGCTTGGTCGGGAAGCAGTGGCACATGGGTAGAGTGTCAAATACATGGAGTGGACTGAAATTTCAAGCCATGTTGCATAGAAAGATATTTCAATATAGTGCAAGTGTTTCCACCCTTACTTGAAATTATCATTTTACAGGCATCATAAGCTGAACTGCTGACACCTTTCTTCAGCAAATGAAGCCATGCTTTAGAGTGTTTCTTCCCTGTTGCAGGTTTCCAGCAACACATATAATTCTGATGGACTGGACAAATTTGGATCCAGTTCTCAATTCCCATACCTTACCCAGCTGTCTCTGGGGTTTACATACAATTTTGCTGGAAACTATTTTTGTGATCTTGCTTTAGCTACAAATTTGGTACATTTTATTGGATAATGAAAGTTATTAAACTGCAGGGAAAGTATATGCAGGAAGTTGGGGTGGATGTTGGCTATGCAAAGCAGATAATGAGTCCTGAATCCTGTTTGGAGTTAGGTTGAGGTATCAACTTCAGTTATGACTTTGGTAATCACTCTCCTTTTAGCTCTGTTTTTGGTCTCCACCAGCTCCTGAGTCTGTGTCCGTCAGTGGTGTCAGAGCAATTTTGCTAAAAATACTGCTGCTGCTTTAAGTAGCACTGATAAGAGCAGTGAGACTAAAACAAAGCAGTAACTTGCAGGTTGTAAAACCAAAACAATGAGTTGAAAGGCACTCTAATGATGTGCCATATGTTTAAATATGAACATATGGATTGTTGCTGTTTTATCGTTAGAGAAAGATTTAGGTGTTGAGTTTACTTTTTCAGTATTTTACTAAGACCGTGATCTTTCCTTAACCATAACCAAGTGCTGCCAGTACCTGAACCTAACCACAGAAACCTTAATCATGCTTTAATTGCTACAAGCGGATATCGTATTGCAGGAGTGTGTTGATACAAAAATCTAACGTGGGTGGCATTACATTTTCTCAGACTTACTTGCTGTTGAAAATCAGTATATAGATGTGATTTCCAGAAGACATGGTTGATGGGGTTTGCCACGGTGCCCAGGCAACGTTATTGGATAAATAATGTTTGAATGAGGATTATGCAATCCAGAGTGGATTTTGAAAGCAGGGTGTTCAGAACATTGTTTCCCTGTGACTCATGGGACTACAATGTTCCTAATGCTACAGATGTGGTCAACATGTGGTTGATCAACTCCTCTACTGTTATCTTTTCTGCTTCTTGGCTAAGAATAGTTTTTAACGGCTGTAGTTTGAGAGTGATAATGCCTGTAGTCAACAAACATGACATTGTTGCTATACTGATGATCTGACAGTCATGTTCGACCTCAGTACAAACATAGTAGTTCTCATAAAGACTTTAAAAAAGACTTGACCTCAATTATATAAACCTCATAATTATAAGTTTAGTTTGCCCTGTTTTGTTACAAAAGTGTTTTGGAGCTCTCAGTGTTCTTCATGGATGTTTTGGAGGTCAGTCTGTAGTTCTTGGCGGAGCAGCCTGCCAGAAGGTCATACATGGAGTTCAGCAGTGATACACTCCTCATTTTAGAGCACTGGTAGTGTGTCTCTTGCAGCCTCCTGTGTGATTGATGGTGAGTGCTACATCCCAGGTGTATCTTAAACATACTGTGAGGTCCATTAAGTATGCATTAAGTATGTTATACAAATTTAACAGCACTTTGGCCCCAATTACTCTAGTACATAAAAAGGTACTTAAAGGGGAACAGCAAATAAATGAAGAATTCCAATGTTATTTCCATGGTCTAGGAAAATTCAATTAATATTTGTGACAGAGTCCTGCGCAAACCCACACCCGCACTTACTGACAAAGCTCAGAACTAGAACCGACCATTACCCATCAATTATATCTAAGTCAAAGCCGCACCCGCCCACACCCATTAATAAAAGTCTTGACCTGACCTGCACCCATGATTAGACACACACAGGCTACAGTCACTTACATTAAGCTTGGTTCTGTATTCTTGAATTACAAATCCAGCAGAGGAAAAGTCTCTTTCACTGGCTGCGCATGATGCTGGGATGGTGAAAATATTATGCGCAATCATTGTTGGGTTAGGAAACATTTCGGCATTCTCCTTCCACCACCATAAAACCTCAAAATGATCCTCCCTGGGTGTCTTGAACTCGATATAGGCTGCCACCTCATCCTCAGGCTGCAAAGTTTATTGGCTGGAGTCTTCCACGTTGGTGATGAATGTGACGATGGGGTCAAAAGTTCTACTTGTGTCATTGCCTTAAAAAATTAAAGGAACTGCAACTCGATAATAGTGATGTAGATGTCAAAATATTACTAGTTCTTGTGCCAATTTCTTTTTACCTGTGCCCATACCCGTGAATTTATATATATACATCCCTTTTAAGGGGGGACCCTACCCAGTGCAGAACTCTGATTTGTGAACATGAGCTACTCTCTCTATAAGCCAGAAGAGAAGAAAGTCTTAAACTTGTGATGCCATAAAGTATAAAGTCTGGAGCTGCTCCATAGACAATGCATGGAAGCCTGATTTTGTAGACCAACAGAATGTTTGTCTTTTTATTTTATACCCATATGAACTTTATTCTATTGTAATGTTCTCAGTTCTGAAACAGAAAATGTGCCCATATACTCAGACAACATGTTCCCAAACAACGGTTCGTATGATAACCTACGGATTGGTATGTCGTTAACGTAAAGTTACGCAGGTTAGTTTGAGGCAATAAAAGTTACTGTGGTTAGGTTTAGGAGGAGAAACATGGCGAGGACGTTCCTTTCAAGTGACTCAAAGTTCACATGGTTCCAAACATGCGACTCCAGGGCAAAATTACACGTAAAAGTCCGTCTTTTTGTGACCCATCCATCACCCCAACCTGCCTCCTTACAGGTGTGCTCAGGACTGCTCCCTGTTTACTGCTGTTAGTGCATTGGTCACGTGATCACAGCCTTTCAAACTGTGTGGGATATGTATGACTTTGGGCACATTACTTTTAAAACAGACAAACAGTTTGTGAAAACAGCCTGTCTCAGAACATTTCCCTGCATGTTTCCCAAATTCATTGACAGTGGAGCAGTTTCAGACTTAACATGACATATTAAATTTGAGTTCAAGCACTGTGGCTTTTGGATTTGGGTGACATTTTTAGTGTTTATTAATATTTTTGTACAGTCTTAGACCATAGGAATAATGTATGGATTTTGAAAATGCGTGTAGTTCCTCCTTACTGCTGAGAATATTACTGAATAAAGACCACGTGCCAAGTGAAACTGTGCCTACAAAATATTCCCACAGGCTGAAGTTGGTAGGTGCCAAAAATTAGTTATTTTTTGTTTTGCTCAAGGCATAAGAGAAAACAGAGATTTTTTTTTCCAAAAGAATCAACTACGTATGAAGTAAAAGTGCGTGCATGTGTGAACCTGCTTTTGCTTTTTAATATGTGCTCTTTTAGTGATGTGTCAGTACATGTGTACCTGTCATGCTTGATGATGCATTGTTTTGATTAAGCAAGATAATGGGTGGGAAAATTAAAAAAAGAGAGAAGTACACAGAAGAAAAAAAGAGTGAAAGGGACAAAGAATATGAAGCACATACGAAACAGCAATATAAACAAATCAAAATTTGCATTATCCTTATTTGTCTGGTAGGCAGACATATTGGAGGTGCTCAATGTTAGCAACGTTAGCAGGTGATGATATTCAAGAGTTGAGTAGACATGGTTGTTTTTTTCCAGAGGCAATAAATCTGTGCTTATTTTAAGCTCTTTTTATCTTACGCTAACCGTTCTCACTCTACAGCTCATTTAGAGTTCAGATATTGAAATATAAAAAAAAAGTAATACTGAAATTACCACTAGCATCGTCATGTTCTTAGCTCTCTTTTTATGTGCCTGATTACTATTGACTTATAAACATTAGAGTACAGGTAATGCACCATTTTGTGTCTTTTACTCTGTGTATCTTATATTTTGATCTGTTTTTCTTCCTCTTTCTTTTGTCCCCTCTACTTCCTCACATCATCCTGCAGTCTCTTGCGGCTTCTGTCGCCTGCTTCTCCTTTATAAAAACTCGACTTGCAGACAGAACTAGACGTCCCCTCTGCTGAGAAAACTCTGCTTGAGCCTCTCAAGTCTTATACCTGGCACAGTAGCTGAGAAACCATTATACTCTCTCCAGTGGCATTTTTGGCAGTCGAATGTGCCACGAGGTGTTGGAACAGTTGGAGTGATGAATGGCAGTGCTGGCTTTTTCTGTAGGGAGATTTTCCACTAAGTCATTCTATGCTGTGTTGCCTGTGATAAATTACTGTTTAACCTGACAATGAGTTAGTGACATCAGTTAATATGAACTGATATTATCCAAAGATTCTACTGAGTGCTGACATGTTTTTCTTCTATACAATCTTGTGTTCAATCACAAGTCAATACGAAATACTGTTGAACCCATGTAATGAGCAAGAGGAGAATGGAAATCTGTATTAGCAGTGGACCACATGATTTAGTGTAATGTTACAGTCGCTTTTTGAGACAAGCCCACAGAGAATTATGGCCAGACTCATTGCAGGTGTTTTAGTGTCTTTCAGTCTTTATGTCTTTGCTTTTAAGGCCTGTTTATTGCTCCTGTTCTTCACTGGAATCAGCCTGCAGCTGCCCATCTGTCCAGAGTTGTTACTTCTTCCTCTTTCTTTTTATTTGCTGCAGGTGGACATGCTAATGCTATCACTGCTGCAGCTAGCAGGATTTTGTGTCGTACTGGTATCGACAATATTTTTAAATACTTAATGGTTCCTTTAAACATTTTGCAGCATCAGCTTTGATATTTTTTTCTTTTTCTTTCTGGTCTTTACCAATCCACCTTTTTGCTTTTTGCCTTGATCTCATTTGAGTATTTTGGCTTGACCTTTGACATTACATGAACGAATCCACTTGAGATGACGAATGTCAATACCACTGAACCTGCCTCACAGTACAGGTCGCTTATTGACAACTTTGGACCACATAAACCCTAATCAAATGGGCTGCTCCACCTAGGTTTGCCAACTTCCTGAAATGGAGGTAAGGAATGGGTCAGTTTATGGACCCTGTGACTAATGGAGACGATGTATTTTAACTTGTACATATCTTCACTCTCGTATCGCAGCCATTGGTAATTATTTACCCTCCTGTATTCATGTAATCTCTTTTTTTCTTTTTTTTTTACTACACTCGTACTTTGCCATTTTTTAAGTCATGCAACGCTGTCAGGTGTATCGTAGTACCGCTGTCACTTGTCACTCGCAAGTGATATTGACTCCTCATTGCTCATGATTCACGACACATTCTCTGTTTGAGTCGTTGAACATAACATGACAGACAGGCTGAGGGATGACAGATCAGGCGGGGTTTTTCTTCTACCTTCTTCAAATCACCCTGTTGTTATAGTCTAACATGTAATATTTCTTTCCTATGTGGTTGCCTTGCAGCCCACAGGGTGGTCAGGTCCATCTTTGCCAGAATTGCTTGATGGCCAGTCCAATCCTGTCCTCAGGAGCTGGTGGAGACCAAAAACAGAGCTAAAAGAGAGTGAATGACGACCATTTACCTCCAATAAATATGTCTCTTTCATAAATAGTGCAATGTGCAGCAAGCCCACACAGTGAAACTATGCAGATGGGTGTCATATGTTGTTTGGATGTGCACATACGAAGTTGGCAACTGTTGTTGATTGGGACAGAAAATTTGTCTCTTGCACATCCGTCTCTCTTTTCCCTCCACACATTGACATGAATGGATTTCCTTTTGTTTTTTTTCTCTTTGACTTTTTTTTTTGCTCCTTGCTCCTTTCATCTTCTCCCAAAATGATCTAAAAGTTTCTCTTCTCTTTTCCTCCCTCTGCGTCTACTGCTGTTTTTTTCCTCTGCCTTGATACATACCAGGTCATCTGCAGACAAGAGGCAGCGTGAGGCTTGTGGCCACAGCTTTATTGTCATGTTAACACAGTGGTAGAGCGTTTCCAACCATAATGAATGCATACACAACCTCTGAATACTTTTCTTTGAATTGACTGTCAACATTTTGATGTGTTAAGATCTCTACAGGAGCCGAGGTTGAGGTTTTATTTGATGGCAAGCCCTGCAGAGATCACACCACGTTTTTCTTCTTTTTGTCTTCCTGTGCAGTCTGCTTTGCACGAAACGTGTGGGTGTGAAATGAAGTGCAGTGGGTCGAGGTTTGAATATGGTTACATTCAAACGCTGCTTTGCCCATGTCAGTGCAGTGGAGGAAACACTTGCCGGCGGTAGCCTGTGCCAAAACTTTAATCATCTCTTAATGACTTTCATGGGAGGCATTTCTCACTGTGGGAATGATCTGAGACTTTTTGAGTACACAAAACTGAGTGTGGTGTAAGTTTAGCCGAGGATTTGAACTTTTCTCTGCTTTTGCCGCAGTTTCAAGTTGCTAATTAAATCTCCTCTGCTGACACAGCTTAGTAGTAGAGTAGAGAAAGACGACTGTGCTTAGAGACAGACAAAGCCTGTAGGCCTGACCTCTGATCTGTTCTGATTGTCTGCGCTACTGTTTATCTCTGTATAGTTAAGCAGCTTTTTTATGCTGTTCCCTTATTTATTAAGGTCAAAGGACATCCTATCAGGGGAAAAAAAACATTTTCTTAAGCACATAAGCTCCACTTCCAGTTCAATCTAATTTTTAAAAGGATATTTTGCAGTTTTTATTTTTGGTTGATCCGCCAGTTATTTTCTTGATCAGTTGTTTGGTCTAGAACAAAAAAAAAAAATCTTCTTTTGTCCAACCAACAGTCCAAAACCCAAAAATGTTTAATTAATTACGATGTAAGACAAGAAAAAGCAGCAAAGTTTACCATGTTGGAAGCTGGACACTTAAAATGTTTGTTTTTTTGCTTGAAAAGTGTTAATTCATGAAAGAGAGTCAAGTAATCATTTAATTGAGTCACTTCAGCTCAACATATTCTCTCTATTATCTCTAGTTGCATCGAGCCATTGATGCCATGTCCAGCTAAAGTCTGTTTTATATGTGCTGAGGTCTTGAGACCACTGTACCTGAGGCTTGTCCTGTTTACTCTAATAACGCACTGAGGCTGTCACTTAAACTACTGCTTAATTGAAAAGATTAAATTGCTTACTTTATTGACACATTCTCTCTCTGACCTTGTCAGATATCGATGTTTGGTCGTGGACTTTCCACGTCAACATATAACATGCATGTTTTGGGATTCTGTGTCAAGGTCTGCCTGTGACATGCAATGTGTCCTTTCCAAATACACTTCTGTTTTCATAGGAGAAGTACAGTTTGCATAGAGTCTCTAGCAAAATAAAAATACTACATTGGTACATCACCAACATAACGTTTTTTTTCCTCCACAACAAATGCACATGGTTACATTTCGTCAACACATGCACATGGTTTGGTTTAGGCCTAAAGAGCAAGTGGTTAGGTTTAGAAATGAATAACAGGGTTTGGCTTCATAATTATACGGAAAGCAAACACCAGCCTCTTGGGTAAAAGTCGGTGATTGTTGGACCCATCCACCTCCTACCCATCTTAATTTGACTTTTCGCCCCCTTCACTTACATTGTTGTCCGGCTGCATTTCTCCCTGACACCATCGGTTATCCTCACACACTCATAGCAACCGGCCGCGTATCATGCTGACGTGAGAGGATTTTTTGTCTGTGTCAGAAGTGGAGGGAACTGTTTAATCAACTAGGGCTGAGTATATCCGTCTGTCTTATTCCTGGGGTTGCTACTGTAGATTATGGGTGCAATTTCCGGTGAAATAGCGGATGTAGCAGCATCCTAGTTAGTCCCATAGACTGTCAGTGGTTAGTCCCAGTGGCTAATCATGGTATCTAATTGCCAACAGCGGTTTATTTTAAAAAGTAATTCGCCTTCAACAAATACTGCTCTGTTTTTAACAAATATTTAACTAATGTTAAATTAGCACTTTCTAAAATGTCCTTGTGGAGCTCTGGCAGATGTGCTGTCTGTGACTGGATCATTACCAACAACAACACTAAGCTTAATTTGTAGACAACAACAGTGTTGAAAATGCACCCAGAACGAAAGGGGATTGTTCCTGTAACCATTAGTTTCCATCGCCTGTCTACAGAGAGGAGTAGGTTGCCATCCGTCATCGTATAATACCAGATCTTCCCCAGTGTAAAAATAAAACGCATATGGGACAACGTGTCCCATACTGACTCAATACGGACATGATTTGTCCCATATTTTTGTGCACACCCCTGGGGAAGTTATAATTTAGAATTCAGGAAGAGAATGACGGAATGACAGGTCTGTCACTCAATGTCAGTACAAAATATCTGTCTTTCCTTGTTGTAAGATAATTTCTCTAGCATAACGATACCTTGAATTTTGTGTTTAGTCATCTAGACTGAGAATGAGTCATCTGATTTACTGATTTTCTACTACTTTATATGACTGGTATCACTGAGGTCTGCTGCGTCATCCTTTTGTTTCACTCAGTAGAACTCAGACTTCATAAATCAGCAGTTATGAAAATGTGTAAACTGTGTTGTTAAGGCAAATGAGCGGAGCATTGGCTTGGAAACATTGCATTTATTCACGCCACATATAAAATGTTTGCCGAATGTGTTAATGTGTGTTCATGAATCATACGAAATCATGAGTAATCTTTTAGAAGGAGCAGATGTTTAACATAAGCTAACTCGGGCTCTGTTAAATTTGACATGTTAACCTAGCAAGCTAATCACTAACGTGCTCCGGTTAATTCAATTTCGTTGTGCATGTACAATAACAATAAAGACATTCTGTTTTATTGTATAAAAAAGGAAACAACCAATGCTTTGAGATGGCTGTCAGAGATGGCAGAGTTATGATCACATTGTCCCATTTGAGGTGTAACAGGTGTTGTGTTCCTCATGTTTTATTGCCCAGTCGCTCTAGCAAAGAGGATTAGCTAACCGTTATTATTGGAAAATGCCTATTCTAGTTCAGTGCCAGAAGCTGTTCTGTTAATTCACCCAAGTTAACAAAGGGGAATAAGATCAACAAACATCTATGATTATATTTCAATATATGAAAGGCAGAAAAATCACATAGTAAAGTGAATTAGAAAACCAAATATGACCAGGGAGCGGGGAGGGCTTTAAGGCTTCAAAGGCCTTTTTGTAAGGTTAAAAGGGTCTTTATTTTAAGAGGCACACACACCAACAACCTTTGCATACAGTCGCTCTAAGTAGCTGCTTCCTGTGTGTGTGGTTTTGCTCAGTATTTGTGAATAAGTGGGTGGGACACGTGTTAGCACCCCTGCAGACCAAAGCGAGTCAAGGTGTAGCAGCACAGCGGCTGATTGACTAATGAATTGCTCACTCTTGCGTAATCTGCAGTAACGAGATGAAAGACTGACGCCACAAGACAGCTGGCTTCAACTCACGGAGACCCCTACTGTGAGTCTGTCAAACCTACAGATGGATGTTAGCATTTTGAATCACCCACCAGTGTTGTGTATGTACAGTCGGTGGCTGTTTTTTTTTTAAATGTACGGAGGAATTTGCTGTAGAGATAAGCTTCTATCGTTTCCTTATGCTGTTCCCCAAATACATCCTTACCTCTCCCATATGATTACAGGAAACAGTTGATGATACAGTAGAGAGGATGATAGTGTGGAGTCACGAAAGCCTCAGGAAGTCAAGAAGTCAAAGTAGAATTTGTATGAAATATTGGCCGGGAAAGAGATAAATCCTCCTCTGTTTTCTCTGTCCATGTCATTTATCATTTATTGTTTTCATCTTGTGATGAATTCCATAACTGACATGCTACTCCTGTTGTAGCAGATGGTTAATCATTTATTAGTGTTTGTTTGTATAAGAAGCAGCAGATTATACACACACACGGACACACACATACAGTCATACTACAGCAGGACTCTGCAAACAGAAAGGAAATGACCTACTGTGTTATGACTGTAACATCTGGCACAGATGAGCCCCAGAGCATACGTGGTCCTATGGG
>JAPZEB010000014.1:25962087-25976020 GCA_029783705.1 Chaetodon striatus | reverse complement strand
ATACGTGGTCCTATGGGTGGGGGGGGATGCAGGGTAAAAGCGCACGGCATAACTCACTGTTAATCTATGTGACCTACTCATGCTTCGTTACATCACAGCAAATGGGATGATGGGAAAAAATGCAGATGTACAGTTTTTCTGAAGCTTCCAGAGGCAGGATTTTGAAGGATCTGTACAATTGATGAATGCATCATTCTCCTGTGCTCACATCAGAAGCTTTAGATTTATTTCTTTATGCCCAGATGAGTTTCTGTGTGTAAAGTATAGTCGCTGTTCTGTCCACAGGAAGTAATGAATTTAAATTAAAGAGGAAACTATCTCCTACAGCGAGCAGTCCCATGTCTGAAAACTTGCTTCACCAACATCACATCTTTTTCCTTTTATATACTTTGGTGCAAAACGTCACAGAAAACAAGAACCAGGCTGTTTTCATGTTCTGTTTTTATGTACATATCTGCACATATTTTTGTTTGGCTATGAAAAGTAATGCACAAGGATTCATATATAAGCCACATAATCAGTAAGGCTGTGCTCACATGATCAATGTTTGAGTTTGGATGGGTCAAACATACACATGACTTTCACCCAGGAGACCAGTGTTCTTGTCCCATGTAAAACAAATTGAGCTTTGAGTTATTTTAGGGTGCGCTGTCCCCATGTTTTTTTTCTGAAACCTACAGAACTTACTTGCCTAAACCTAAGTTGCATGACTTTACGTTAAGTATGTGACGACACCACTCGTGGGGTGCTAATTTCTTAGACATCATGTGAACCATTTGTGCATTTCCGTAAGATACACAACCCATTTTATGAGTATACCTTGCATGAGCATACTTCATGCAGTGTGCTTGAATCTAACCTTTAAAACTTTAGCTTTCACTTGGAGCAGGCAATTTTCACGAGGCTGCAGTCGGTCAGTTCCCATGACCACAACTTCTTAAAGCCCCCTCCTGAAAAACCTGCATTAACCCTAACATTAAAATGGGCCCAGTGGTGCTGTTGGGCAGGTTATAGTGCCTATTAGAGCAAAGCAGTGCCAGTGTAATAAAGTTCAAACCTACCAGGACTGTAGGAGCATTAATCCGCTGCTCAGTCCCCAACCAATTAACTCTGAAGTGCTCTGGTATTGTCAGTTTTACAGTACCTTCCTCTTGAATAGCAAAGACAAAAGCACAACTCTTCCCCCAATATGCCATTTACCTGCCAAACATTAGAAATATCTGTTTGGATTTGAAATACAGCAGGAATCTGGGTTTTTAGACAGAACATGGACATATTAAGCCAAAGTAACCAAGGTTATTCTGACTCATATACTGTAAAACCAAGATCAGCGTTACAGTAATGAACAGATTTTGGCAGCCGTTGTCGCTGAATGACAATATTATTATTGGTTGAGGATCTGATTTGACTAAAGCTTCAGACAGAACAAGCTGCAATGAAACCAGCCTCAGCCAGTCTTAAGAATCCTTTTGATTTCTATTATTTGTTTAGTCAGGCTTTCCCACTGTACAAAATATGTCATTTTGGTATTTGTATCATTCACTTTATTGTAATAGAATTGAAGCAATTAGCACATTCACTTGTGGAGACAAAATAATTGCACAGAAATTTGTTGTAGATTTTACTTTAAGCAAACTTTGACCAGTAGAAGCTGTCTTGACAGTGCGGTTCTTTGAGGGAACGGAGAGCTGGATAGTCCAAAAGGGAGGAAAGTATTGTAGCTTATTATCTGTGATTCACATTTCTCTATTATTAACCTTGACGTGTTAACGTTTTATACATTGCCTCACAAAAGAGTGACGGTTTGCAGACAGTGATGAGATAGGAGACGATGGTGCATATGTCACTTTTCAAACTGTGTGAATTTATTGTCCAGTTATCGACCAAGCTAAGCTTACAGGTATTCTAGCTGGTTGTGCATTTATATTGACTTTTGAGGAATTACAAGATGAAGATGTGAAATGTTTTTTTTATTTTTTTTTTATTTTTTGGAGACTTCTCCACAGAAAGCGACATGACAAGCAGCCTAGTACGACTATATTTACATTTAGTGTAGTTTAGTGTAGGTAGCGGCCTCTAGTTGTCATAGTAATTATGACGGTCAAAGGAGGAAATCAGACGATATAATACAAAATGCAGTGAGGTCCTCGTAGGCAGGAGGTCAGGGTGTACAGGTCAAGAAGACACAGGACTTTGACCAAGGAAACCAGGGTTTGCGCCATGTCTAAAACCAACGTTAAGGTATTTTACGTTGTTGTGTTGTCTTGGGTCCATAACATTACTTTTTATACCTGGCGTGACAACACCCTATCATGACTGCTTTCCTAACTGTTAGGAGTGCTAATTTAGGAAACACTCCTGTGGGTCATATTAGAGGGAAGGAACAATTGACCTATGTGGTCTCATGTGAAGGAGGACTTGACAAAATAATATAGCTGTATGTCAGGTTGCATCCAAAATGATGATACTATGCTATAAAAACTCTGACTTTTACAGTACATTGACTGTTAGTAAAGAGTGAGTGAAAGCCTTGTGTGTTTGCAGAAAAAAAACGAACTTAAGTATGTGAGGACGAGCAGAATCAAGAGCATTAGAGAGGGGGAAGGGAGAGATGTTTAGAGAATGAAAGGAGACAGAGCAGAGATTAAGTTTTGGACTGTTTAACATTAAGATGCATTCATCCATTCATTGAATATTAAAGCATATTGACATGCAGTCACAGTGAGTTTCCTTGCCACAGTGACTGAGTGCCTCAGCCTTAAAGACCAAAATCAGAGAGCAGTGTCAGGACAAGTCTTGCTTGGGTGCCAAGAGGATGCCTTTGTTTCATTCTGTCTCGGCATGTCAGGAAATGTCACCCTATGTAAAAAGGCTCCAATTACGCTGCTGTTCAGCTACTGTTCTCTATAGGCACACAACGCTGCAGCGCTGCACATTTCCTGTGATACTTCTCAAGAGGAAACAGTTATCATCACTTGACATTATTGGTGGTGTGATTTTATAGTCTTTGGTGAATCAAATCTCAGACTATGTAGGATAAAAAACATTTTTAGACTCTCATAGGACAATTTTGCGATAACATTCACTTCTTTTACTTTAAAGATGTATGACTTCCTGCTGGGTGCTGATGACACTGTCACAGCAATATCACCATCCAATCAGGGGTCGGTATGGCCCTCTGTGGACTGACAGCAGGAGCAATGTCATGTGGTGTCCAGCACAGGGATTACAGCCCCTAATCTGCCCGTCAGGAAAACCCAACTAGGAAAAAAAAGAGAGAGATCATGATCATGGAACAGCAAATGTCGGATGTTGGAAACAAGATCAGAAAAAGATTGATTTTGGACAACACGACATCATCTCTTTTTTAGCCGAATGAAGAACTGCAAAAACCGTGATGCGTGAGGCTGAAGCAAAGGCTGTCAAGTGAGTGTTTACTGTATATACGGTATGCATGGGAGCGTGAGTGCAGGTTTGCATCACGCTTTATTTTGTAAGAACATCTGAGTCTGTGCTCCTGTCAGCGTGCACACTGAGCATCACCACCGCAGAATAAGCAAAGGATGTGGTTATAGATTGCTCTGGTGAAGGTTTCTATTTGCAGGGGTGTGTTTATCCTCTGTGACCGTAAGAGAACGCACTGGCTTCCACATGTGACCACAGAGACCAAAACACACACACTAACACGGCCAGCTGACAGGCAAAGAGAATCAAAGTTAACTTTGTATAACCTGATTTTATGGCCGGTCTGTGTGTGTGTACATTATACACAGTGTATCAACATATGTATGTTAAAAATAAATATTGAGGGAGATCATTCAATTTTACATCAGGGCTCAGAGGTCCATGCTACTATACATACTTTTTAATTTAGGTGTAATGTTTACCCTGTTCTCCACCTTAGTTTAGGCTGTTAGCATGCTAGCATTTGATAATTAGCACTAAACACACAAACAAAAAGCTGAGGCTCATGGAAATGTGTAAGACAATGATGGTGGTGCCAGAGGAAAAGTTGAGGGCTCACCAGAGTCCTTAGTGTCTTGTTCAAACTGCTTGTCCCAATCTGCTTTTTGGTATATCCACATTGTATCCAGATTGGTTTTAGAAAGTGGATTCCAATCTCATTTCTACAGGTGGGTGTCAGTCCGCTGCTAAAATCAGACTTCACATTGTCTTTTGCGTCACGTGTAGGGTGATATGAAGACGATTATATTGTAGGGTTGACTTCTGGGGCTTGCACAAAATATTTACACAATGAGATTTTTGATAAATAATCATCAGTAATGTGGATATTGGGACTTAATAATAGAACAGCTAGAACAGTCCAGTAACTTTAGAAAATGACACCACTTTACTGTAATGAAGCCTTTAAAACCAGGAAAAGACAACATTTACAGTATTACAATATTCCAAATCTAAGACGATATCTAGTCTCATGATGATATAGATATAATATCAATATATTGCCCAGTCCTAGTCACTCGCAACACAACCCCAATGTCAAATCCAATGAGTGACAGAAATGTTAAGGAGAATCCATGCTTCTACTGAAGGACTACATGAAGGAGAACAACAGTCATAAACATGGCAATGTATACCAGCCTCCTCCATCACAAAGTTTGTCTAGTGCCATGGAGGAATTCTGCGTTATAACTTGACAGCAGTCATTTGGAGGGCAAAATGCTGTAGCTCCATTTTTTAATGCTTCTGCATTGGAAAGCTGCTTCACCAGCATAGACTTGTATTTACTGACACATACATTATTACCACAGCAACCCATGCAGATAGGTTGGTGATGTCTGGACACACAAATCTGATCTGACACTTGCAAATATCATTGCTGACAGTCTGTCATAAAGATCTGATCTGAGAAACGGTATCTGATTTGAGCAACAAATCAGATTTGCCTTTAGTCTTAACTTAGCTTAAGACTGATTCATCCTCTGGGTAACATGAATCTCTGTACAGAGTTTCATGAAAAACCATCTGACAGTTGTCAAAACATTTCAGGACAAAAGGAAAAACATCACCTAAATTTAAGCAAGAATTGTCAGTTACTGTTCATAAACAGTATCACCGGTGCTGTGTTGTAGTCAAGACAAAGTGACAAAGTCATGACCAAAACCAAAATGTACTGAGACCAAGACCAGACCAGTGTGAGTCCAACAGTGCATGACACACCCACAATAAAATGTGGAACATGCAAACCATAGACACTACTCAAATTGATCCAAAAGATCCACATTCACATAAAAATGCCTACAAAAAAAATAAATTTCCCTCCTTATTCGTGATTTATCTATAGCTCTATAACTACTTCCTATATTGGGAAATTACACCTGTTGTGTATAGAAACTGATGAAGGGCAGAAACTACAAAGATTTTGTCTACCTTGAGAATAAAGTAATTCAGTATGAATTTTAATCTCCATGTTAAATCCATTGTAGAACAGAGAATATATAAACATCCACACCCCCAGTAACCTCAGTAGATCAGTATGTAATGAACAAGCCATGATGTGTTGGACAGCTTTGTTGAACTGCACAGAAACACGTGTTCAGCTCGTGCTCTTGCTGTGCGCTACTACTCCCATCTATAGCTGAGTAATCACACTTTATTTGTCCTGACACCCACCTTTTACCAAGAGCCACAAGTTCACACCTGTTCTGCTGGCAATGCTGCAGTGCCTCCTGGGAAATGTAGGACTCGGAGATCCCTATCTAAATTGACAAAGCAGTTTGCATGAGAGGGGAGACACCAGAGAGGAGAATTATATAATTTCGTGCAAAGTAGGCACCCGCACTGATTGTATTTGACAAGTGAGAGTATCCAAAGGGGGATTTTTTAAGGATGTAGTGCAATTGTGATTCTGTGTGTGCGTGTGGGTCGACATTTGGAAGCACACCACGTTTTGTCTGTGCCAGTGTGTATCAAGAAGTCGTCCAGCTGTGTTGAATATCTTTGAGCTCGTTAGACTCGGCTTTGGCCAGAAGTTCGAATATCGGCTCCAGCACCACGTACGATGGAGGAGATTATTGTTCGGCTGATGGCTTTATGGAAAGAGAGGGGGGAGCCTGTAATTTCCCTCACAGCAATGAATGACAGAATGATTCACAGCTGAGATCTACAGGAGCTCCTTGTTGGTGGTCGCTCATTATGTCTCACCAGAGCCTCATGCAGATGTTCTATTATCCAGTAATAGTCCCCCCCCACTCCTGCTAAATGACTTCCCCTTGGCCTGAGTTATAACCCAACCAGATAAATCCTAATGTTTTCTTAAACCAAGCTGCAGAACAGACTTTTTTTCCACTATAAATCTTGTGTTAATAAAGCAAATGGAGGAAATACATTTTTGGAAAAGACCAAGTGTGTAGACAGGTGATAGAGAGATTTAGACATGCTATAAAACTGCCAATCGAGGCCTTACTCACCTCAGTAGGCCTTTACCAGAGGTAGATCATTATCATGTTTGCCTGTTCTATGATACCTAATTTGCCTTCAGGAGAAAGAATTTACTGAAATTACTTTGTTCATTATTTCTGCCGTAGCCTAAATTAACACCCAGTGTCAGCCAATATTAGCTTTTTGCAAGTATATTGATATCAGTGTATATGTTGGCTGATCATAGAGAAAGAACAGAAAACCAAATATGACAGCAGATATATTTCAATTTAGGAACTCTGTCAACTGATTAATTTACTAATTTAAAGGTATACTGGCTCAACTGCTGCGGCTCGCATTAGTGAGGTGTTCACACAGACAGCGATGCTGCTGCGGCGCTACTGCAGAGTTGCCTGCTGCTATGAGTAATATATTTCCACTATTAAAAGTCTGTACAAAAGTTGAACCAAAAAGAAATATCCATATTTTTCACGTCTGTGAGTGATCTAGACATTAAAGCTGTGATGAAAGATGGTACAGTGTCAATATGATTATTAAAACATTATTGTCACTGTCTATTTTTGCTGAAAACCATGCGTGAAAAAATAGGCAAGACTCCTGTTCTCTAGATGTTCCACAGCTGAGCTGAGATGCGCCTTAGCAGTGCTGCTCACGCTGGCAGTGTGGCTGCTCTTAACTGTTAATACCAGCACTGAGTCTAATATTATCCAGTAATGTATGCTGCACATATTAGCATGCCCAGCTAACTAGCTTACAATGGTAACCAAGCGCTAGCCAACTTTCAAGGCCAAGGAGCCTTTCTTTAGCGAACTGCATTTTGTTGAGTTAGTATTTATGTTAAGAACAGTCCTGTTCCGATGTGTAATATTCACCCCATGTGAAATCTGGTCCTAGATGCTATCAGAGTTTAACGTCAGCCGTTCCACCTTGCTTTTTTTTGAGATTTGCAACCCAAACCAAACTAATTATCTCAGATAGAATTATATTTGCTAAGACATTGTTCGATGAATAAAATAGTCTGATCTTACATTTATACTTACCATTAAATTTGGACCTAAACTCTACATTACAATACAAGAATATGCTGTTTATGTATTTTATCTTCTACAGGGTGCTAACTTCTTGCCTTAGACATGCAGCCTTAGCCTCGGTTTTTTTAGCATGTCATCATATATATAGCCCTCAAGTGTGTGCTTAAGACTCTTTAACAGGTTCTTGTTTTAAAATGAGTCAGCTGGAAACATATAAAAAAAAGCTGGAGCTCATGTTTTCAGTCAAATCATAGAGCTAACTTTAGTTTAATAAGCTAGCCAGCCACAGCTGATAAAATCTTCCACCTATAATTGCTACAAAATTAATAGTCATTGGCTAGAAATGTGCCTCTGTGTCTAGAATCTGTCCAAAGTCACCGAACCATGAACTGCAAGTGGTAAATGAGCCACCATTATCATTGTAAGGAGCATTATGTGCCGTGTGAGGATGAAGGAAATGGTCAATTGGACTTTGTGCTGGTCATCAAAAGAGCCTTTTTTGGTGCTGGTGAATTCCAGAGCCTCAGCACTTAATACAATTAAGTGAGGAAGCTACTCAGTGCATGATGAAAGGCCATTGTTACGATGTGGTGCACAGTGACACAGTAGGAAGCAGGAGGGTGTTGAGTCTGTGCTTCACCTGACCAGCTCAGCAGCTTTCAAATGCAAAACCCCACAGGAAAAGAAATGATTATTGTTTGTGTTGGCACTTTATATAAAAAGGCAGCACTGCAAACTGCCTCATTTGCACTGGTCCACTCACTGGCTTCCACAGAGATGGAGAGATGTCTTGTTGAAACCTCCACTGGAACAGTTCTGCAGGAAAACCCCTTTCACTCTCCAAATGCCTTCTTTACCCATAAACCCATTAACCAGCAAACAACAGGATGACTGGAGGCTTTGGCTTACTGTTCTGTGGCTTTCCCTCTGTTTGTGTAGCTCACTTGTTCGATCTATGAGGCTCTGTCTTTCTGTTAGTAGGTGGCCCGCTACACGCAGACCACTTATCCTTAAAGTCTGCTTTAAAAGAATGTGAGCACACTCATCAGTAAGTAATAGTTGTCTCTGTTCATTGAGGGCATGTGTGTGTGTGTGCGTGCGCGCGTGTTTGAGTAAAAGAAGAGGGCCTTACCTATGAGAATGCTAGTGCCATCTTGTGGTGTTAAAGCTGCACTACTGGCCTTACAACACTACACAGTATTGAGCTGCACAGAGGCTCCAGTGGCGCAATCGGTCAGCGCGCGGTACTTATAAGACAGTAACCAGCAGAGTGATGCCGAGGTTGTGAGTTCGAGCCTCACCTGGAGCAGAGAAGTTTTAATCTGAGCTGTCAATCACAGCAGATGCTCTGACATGCTGATCATCTGTGTGAGATTATTGTGCATGAATCATAGCTGACAGAACTTGTGGTTGTTAGGGAAGAGTAAACAGATGTCATGCAGCTGTGGTCCTCATTACACACATGGATATTAAATTAAAGTTTATATTTAGCTAATTTTCCACATTGCAAAATAGTTTACTTTTTTGAATTATAGCATCTTTGTGAGGACAAAGCATCTTGCTGTGTTTTTTGAACAAATAAGCTGTTGTTTAGAATATTAAAGACATATTCTTTTTATTGAGTCACAGCCCGTTTGGCTCAGTCCACATCCTTTTTACCCGCTGGCTCATACTTTGAACCACCAGCTGTGGATATATAACAGCCCATCCTGATTACCGCTTCATTCCTGTTGTCATGTCAGAGCAGCAATCAGTTTAACAAGTCAGGTGTAGTCTTTCACAGGTATTCAGAGGCTCCAGTGGCGCAATCGGTCAGCGCGCGGTACTTATAAGACAGTAACCTGCAGGGCTATGCCGAGGTTGTGAGTTCGAGCCTCACCTGGAGCAGGGATGTTTTGACCAGGAAATACTTACTGTGCTTCATCAGTTCATACATAACAGCATACCTTGCACTGGAGGCCTTGGTGAGCAATGGCACATGCCTGTCCCTGTACACTCACAGCCCAAACTATCATGATTGACCGCAAATTGCAGGCTTAGTGCTGCAAATACCTGCAGGCGTGATCACTTCAGTGAGGCAAAGGCAGCTTCTGCAAATAATTGCAATATGTCTGCATCAGTTTCCGATGTAGAACAGTCCATTTGTGATCTGTATCATGATTATCATTGCTACTGTTTAATAATATCTTGCAAAACAGCAAGTTTTCCATGCATTTATAGATGATGTTGGGGATAAAGAAGTCACACAAGCTGAACAGTGTCACTGTCTAAGTCAAGTCGAATGTTATCCGTCGAGCATATTTGAAAACAACCACAGTTTTGAACAGTCATAACTGTTTTGAACAGATAAAGACAGAAGCAAACAGCAATAGGAAGAGAAGACGAAATAAACAGAGCAAAGCGCAGCACAACAGAAGATGAAATCAATTTAGTTTTCAGGCTCAAATCAGTTGTACACCAATGAAAAGGAGGATGATCTTCAGTAGCAGCTTAAAGGTTTTCTGTTACTGGAGCAGTTTTTATTTGTATATGTAAACTGTTCCAGAGCGTAGAGGCAGCCGCTGCAAAGGCTCAGTCGCCACAGTTTTTGTGCCTACTTCTTGAAAACATCCAAAAACATCTGACCCGTCGACCTTAGTGCTCAACTTGAGTGTGAAAATACAGTAGTTCTGCTAAACACCATGGCACCAGACTGTTTAAAACCTTAAAAAGCAGCAATTAAATCTCAAAATCAATCCCAAAACGGACAGGAAGCCAGTGGAGGGAGGCTAATACTGCCGTTATTTGATCCTGTTTTCTTTCTCAGTTACTCAAACAAATGAAACAATGGTGTACGACTAATGAAACACAGCTACTCTGACAATGCTCTGAACTGGACGGGAGAAATGGTTCATCTGTGAGATTCTACATGAATCAGAGCGGACAGACTTCGTCATTGCTGAGGGAGAACAAACAGATGTCAGTGCAGCTGTGGTGCTTGTTACACACATTGGTTCCACCTGGATTCATATTAAATTAAGGTTTATATTTAGCTTAATTTCCACATTGTTAAATTATAGACTTCCTCAAATTAAAGCATTTTTGTGAAGACACAGTATCTGGCTGTGTTTACTGAACAAATATGCTGTTATTCAGTATTAAATCCATATGTTTTAATGTTTATTAATACATAAATTATGACTTTAAAAGAACTTGTACCATTCAGGGGAAGCCCCTGGCTGCATGGCGCACTGATGACAGGATTGGAGGATCAATGGGCACGAATCACCTGGTCTGTGGAGTCAAATTAGACACGTTCATTATCGATGGTGTCACTCTGCCTTATACTTTGGAGAAAATGCCTAGGGCGGCTGGCAGACCAGTAGCTTTAAACATTCGGATTAAGCAGTTTGTTTATTCAGGCATTTTGCCTCCTCATTGGATCTGTCTGAGCCGACAGCACGGGGAGATGTGGATTACTGTTGCACACTCTGTCAGTGTCTGTAATTACTCAACAACAGTTTTTGGCTTTGAATAGCTGAAATATTGTTCCCCGTCATGTGTCTGTAAGCGTATTATGACTGTGTGCATTGTCCTACAAACCCATTTCCTTTGTTTGTGTTGTCCAGCTGGCAGGCGTAGGGGGAGCTAGCGAGCATGAATGAGCCGGGCAGCAGGACCAGCAGCCTGCAGAGGAAAAAGCCGCCATGGCTCAAACTGGACATCCCCACAATCCAGCTGACGCCGGACGACACGCCCACACACACCCAGGTAACAACAAGAGACAAATACAAGTCAGGTTAGGTTTGACAAAACGGTTTTATTTGATTTTCTCTTAGACTTTTACTTTGCTAACATTCACAAAAACTGGGCGCAGTAGGCATAATCTGTTTGTGTGTGTGTGTGTGTTTGTGTGTGTGTGTGTAGCAGCCGGTAAAGCGCCTGCGCAGTGTCAGCATGCCAGGTGAAAACCCTCAGACCTGCATTGCTGCCTTGGAAACTTCCAACAACTACCTCAGACCTCCTCCAGAGAGATTACCCTCCTTCACACAGTCCATCAAGAGGTTAGACACTCACACACACACACACACACACACACAACACAGGCTCTCTTCCTCTTTCCTCTCTGCTGATTTCCTCCAGCTGCTAATTTCTTACGACTTCAGCCTGTCGTATACTTTTTAATCCTTATAATTCTCCTCCACTAATAAATCTTTAACAGAACTAATTTAAGCTGCAGCCTCCTCTCTGATTTAACATTAATTAATCTTGCTTTCTTTTCTTCTCTCTTGTCCTCCCTTTTATTTGATTTTCCCCTCTCCTTCCTTCGTTCTTTGGCTTTCCCCCACACTACCTACCTGTCTTCTTCTCGACATGCTGCTCTCTGCGTTAAGTGAGAAAAGGGTGCGCTTTGAGCGAGTCAACACGGTTCCCCCAAAGGGCCAGAGGGAGCCCAGGAGGGTGTCAACCGTCCGAAGGCGGTCCTGCATCCCCAAAATACTGACCCGACGGCGTTCATCAATACCCAAACAGATCATCAGGTACAGGAGAGGTGGAGCAGGGAGGGAGGGAGCTGTGAAGGTGACCCTGAAATTTTTATTTGAAACAGTATGTTGTTAAAATTATTTTGGCATACTGTGGAGCAGTCACTGATTTTTTTAACTGGATAAGTGGAGTTATAGACCCGGCAGTTTGACATCAATGCCAATGTCATTTCAAAACGATAGTAATTTAATTAAAATTCTATTGACGAGCCAAAGGTTTCCAAAGATATAAAATATGCGAGGCTTGGGAAAGTGTGAATAAAATAGTACACAAGACATCTAGAATATTTTAATTTGATGGAAGGAATGGTACACTCATAATGAAAGTAGTCTTCAGGTTTATATTTCAGTGTAAACATCATACTGCTTTTTATGAAGAGGTGAAGTGAGTCAGTAACACATCTGTAATATTGTCAGACAGTGTGAAATAAGATTATTTTTCCAGTCTTAAAGCTACTTTAGGAGTGGTAAAGGGGGGAAACTGGATGTTAGAGTTAAAATTAGAATATTCCAGCCATCAAGATGGAACTATATATATATAGAGAAGCACCCCAAAATGTAAACGGTAATAAAATTAACTCTACAACTCTTACGTACTGTTCAAAACAGCTAATGTAGATGTGTAGAGGCTCACATCTCTGGGCTTTTTTTGTTGACTGGTGATATTTTAATGAATGGAAATATTGTCCAACTTAAAGTAGCTATAAGCAATTAAAAAAAAATGAAAACAGCATTTTAAATGGCAATGTGCAATGTGGAATGGGCCACTTGTAGAAACAAACCATAGACTGTTTAAAAATAATGGACGTAGCCAAACAGGTGTTATGCCATGGTTAGGTAACCTAACCAATGTTGTTGCCGTGGTAGCAACTTGTCAACAAATGGCCCCACCTAACATTTAAAGCAGCCATGCCTTCAAGACTTCATTAAAGGTAAATGGGTGAATTATAGCAATATTAATTCCTTGTGCAGTCATGAAATTAGCTTTAGAGAACAAAACATTTTTTGCTGTAAACATGTTTATTTCTGCTTTTAAGTTGAGCAGCTTAACTTGGGGGTCTATGGGGGTTGACTCACTACTGGAGCCAGCTTCAAGTGGCCACTCAAAGAACTGCAGTTTTTGGCACTTCCATGTTAGCTTCATTTTTCAGCACCAGAAGTTGTCACTTGTAACTAACCCACAGAAGATTAAAACCCACCCCTGCAGGTACCTTCAGCTCTGGAGTGTTTTAGCTTCATTCAGGTCATTGTTTTGGTTTCACTGCCCACAATTTTACTGTTTTGATTAACCCTCACTGCTATCATAATATTTTAGGCAGCAGGGAACATGCGGTCTCTGCTCAGACTGACAAAGTTAGCAACCAGCAGGTGAACATAGGGGAGCATTTAGCAGCTATTCTGTAAAGAGTTGGTGGAAACCAAAACAGAGCAAAAAAGAGAGTGAATTTTTGACTTAAATTGATCAGGTGGTCAGAAACATGGCAACATGGAAGTCCGCCATATTAACGTAGAGGGTTATATGACAGTATAGTGTTTACAGCTTGTTTTTGCTGCCCCCAAGTGGCCAAAATAGTAGGTGAATGCAGCTCTAAAGGGACACTTGACCTCAAAATCAAAAATATTTTCCTCTTACCTGTCGTGTTATTTATCAGTGTTGGAGATATTGGTTGTAGAGATGTCTGTCTTCTCTCCAGTATAACTAAATGCACAGAAGGAAGCGTGCTACTGAGCTAGCTAACATTAAAGCTCAGCCGAGCAGGACGCCATTAATGTTTACATCTTGCGTTGTAACAAGCACAAGCCTCACATCCGTGAGTCGATACACCGTCTTTCTGCGCGGTAATACAGTTGCCAGGTGTAGTTCTGTTGAGAGAAAATAGTTCCTACATGAAACTGCTCTCAACAAAGTCTGTGGATTATCTTGAGTAACTGGGTCATGATTTCTGGAAAGAGACATTGAGACATTTTTTGTGCTTT
>JAPZEB010000014.1:25894669-25909682 GCA_029783705.1 Chaetodon striatus | reverse complement strand
TGAGCTCCTTACCCTATCTCTAAGGCTGAGCCCAACCACCCTCCAGAGGAAACTCATTTTGGCCGCTTGTATACGCGATCTAATTCTTGTGGTCATTACCCAGAGCTCATGACCATAGGTGAGGGTTGGGATGTAGATGGACCAGTAAATTGAAAGCATCGCGCACAGGCTCAGCTCTCTCTTCACCAAGGCGGTCCGGCTGCAGAAGCCGCACCAAACTGCTGATCCATCTCATGCTCCATTCTACCCTAACTCATGAACAAGACCCCGAGATACTTGAACTCCCTCATTTGGGGTAGTAACTCCCTCCCAACCCGGAGGGAGCAATCCATCAGTTTCCAGCAGAGAACCATGACCTCAGATTTGAAGGTGCTGACTCTCACCCTGACAGCTCCACACTTGGCTGCAAACTTCCCCAGTGCATGCTGGAGGTCACAGTGTGATGAAGCCAAGACAAAACAACAAAAATATTATAGCAGAATGCAGGATACACAGGTGCATAAACACCACATATTAAATATCATTATATGTAATGTGATTTCATATGATACAAGACATCTGGCACCCACAGGCACAATGTAATGTTATGTGCATTGTACTGGAAACACGACACCTTATAATAAAGTAGTTACTGTACGTTGAAATATCCTATGTTAATAGGTAATGGGAAACTATGGGACATATGAAACCCATCATCTTACCAGTGGAAATTCAGTTTAAGACACACACAAAGCAGCATTGTACAGTGGTCAACGCTCAGAGTCAGATGATTGACAGACTGAGTGTCTTTTCCACCAGGTTGACCTCACTCACCTAATCTTAACTAGCAGCAGCACTGTCACTGACAGGCAGTCAGTGAAAGTCTACTCTGTGGGATACAAGAAAAATATAAAGGTCAAGAACCTAATGAGAAAGGCACTCAGAGTACTTAGGAGCACAGCAGATGTAATGGAAATGGTTTGTGATGTTCTTGCATCCTACTGCAAAAGCCTAATCCTGAATATATGTTCCACAAGTTTCAGCTACATCTCTGGAGAGAATGGTCACAGAAACAGGGTAGGAAGAAATCCACTACAAAAATAGAATGCAACACATAAGCAATGAATACTCCTACAAGGGTGAATAGAGCCTCTTTTGCCTGAAATAACCTCTATACGTGTTCCTAATTGCCATTTGTGTGTGTGTGTGTGTGCAGTTGCATTTGCACTCATTTGCACACCTGCATTTGTCTGCGCTACATGCCCCGAATAAATAAAATTAGCACATCAAAACAGGAAACAAAATCTAGAGGGTTTCTGTGTGCGTTCATGTGGCGTTGGCAAATTGGAGATCCAGTCTTCATTAGTCATCAAGAGAATAAAGGCTCCTCGGGACAAAAAAAACGCCACCGATGAGGCTTTTGAGGATAATGCTGGGAAACATTCAGTTCTTAGAGTAATGATCCCGTTCTTATTGTATGTAAACATGGCCGTGTGCGCACTTTGACCAATTATGCAAGTAGGTACAACCCTAATCTCTGTAAATGAAAGAAAACCCCCTCGGCATGCTTCACCTCAGTCCTTTTATTCTAATTTACCATCCGTAGTTCCTTTCAAAATGAAACAGGCAATCTAAATGGAAGCTCATTAGCATTTCATACATAAACAACAGCCTGTTGGAAAGACTATTTAGGTGTATTTCCTGTCTAAGTCCCTCCTCTTGTGCAGGGGCGGATATGAGAAAACACACAAATATGCAAAAGGCCCCATCACCTCTCCTCCACAGGAGCAAGACACAGAGTGAAGTGGTTTTGTCTCTTTTTTTTCATGTCTTTTTGGTCGTTTTGTGTCACCTTGTGGTTGTTTTGTGTCTCTTTGTAGTTGTTTTTGTCTCTTAGGTTATTGTGTGTGTGTCTTTGTGTGGACAGGTATTGCTGCTATGTCATAACAAAATGATCAGTATCAGGTGATAACGTAAAAAGTGCCTAGTTATCACAAAATGTTATTCACATTTTTACAAAATATTTTCATGTTATAGCAAGACACTTTCCTGTCATCATGTATAACAAGAAATTTTTCTTGAAAAAAAGAGACTTTTCTTCTTATAACCTGAAAAGTTTCATGTTAAAACAAAATAAATAGTTTATTGTTACAACGTTTTGTTTACAAGAAACGTTTCTTGTTATAAGTTGTATGACATTATAGCATGAAAATATCTTGTTATAACAAAAAACTTTTCACATTATTATCTGATACTGATCTTTTTTTTTTTTCTGGCATGGCAGCAATACGTTTCCATATCCTCCTGGACATTTTTTGTCTCTTTAAAGTCATTGTTTGCCTTTTTTTTTTCTTTTTTTGTCAATTTTTGTCTCTTTGAGGTCATTGTGCGTCTTTTGTTTGTTGTTTTTTTGTCTCTTTGAAGTCATTGTATGCCTTTTTCTGGTCATTTTTTTTGTCTCTTTGAGATCATTATATGTCTTTTTTAGTCATTTTTTGGCTCTTTGAGGTCATTGTGTGCCTTTTTTGGTCCATTTTTGTCTCTTTAAGGTCATGTGTCTCTTTTGGTTGTTGTTTTTTGTCTCTTTGGGGTCATTGTATATTTGTTTTTGGTCATTTTTGTCTCTTTGAGGACATTGTGTGCCTTTTTTGGTCATTTTTTGTCTCTTTGGGGTCATTGTATGTCTCTTTTGGTCTTTTTTGTTGTTTTACCTGTTGTAGTTATTTTGTGCCTCCTTGCATTGGCTTGGCATCACTTTGTGGTCTTTTTATGTCTCTTTGTGATCATTTAAAGTCTCTTCCTGGCCAGTATATTCTATTTTGAGTGACATCTTGCAATTGAAGTCCTGGTTGGGCCCCTGACATTTTGGGCCCCGGGCCTGTGCCCAGTAAGCCCGTTTAGTAATCCATCCTTGCTCTTGTGTCAGGCCAGTCTGGACAGGCATTAATGGATGGTCGGACCGCTGAATATTATCCCAGTCTTTTTCCCTTATCAATATGTGATGAGGGCTTGGAAACAAGAGATGGACAACAATTTCCCGCCAGTTCAGAAGGCTGAAGGTTACTCCAGCTGAAGGTCCTTTCCTCGCTTCAATTCATGAGGAAATTACATTTATCAGTGTGATCTAACACTTATTTGTACGTGTAATCGCTCACTCTCAGGGGTTCCTGAGGGGCTATAAAACAGGCTTAGGGCGTTTTCCCGCTGCCACTTTTTGCTTTGTGCCACAGTGAAGGATCTAATTAGTGAGAGACCCCCATCATGTGTCTTCTATTAGCTGCTCCCCTTAAAGAATAGCTCTGTGGCTATCCCCAATAAATGGGAAGTTGAACCCTCTGTCTATGTCACGCTGGGAGGGGCGCTTCTTTAGCAAAGCTGGTTGACCCTGTTTATGCTTGACTCTAATCAGGAGCAGTCCAGAGGGTGCCATGATGGCAATAAAACACCAAATACACCCTCTTCTTGTCTCTTGCCCTCCTCAGTGTAACCCTCCCAGGCTCACACACAAACACACACATGATGCAGAGCCCCCCAGAGGGGCACCAAGGAGGAGGTTATAAACCATTATAAGCCAGGTTAGCCTACAGTGACAGCCCAGCTTGTTCCTCCTTCTTTGAGCAGGTCCGCGTGCTGGGCAGTCCCAGCCTCTCATCCACAGCGCTGAATAGAACCACGGGGCTCTGGCTCCACAGAGATAGTGTTATCTGGGCCGCCACGGGGCTCCGATCGCAGCCGTGTACACACACACCCAGCGGGCAGCGCACACATCAGCGGGAGTGCAGACAAAAGAAGCCTGTGGACCAACACAAACATTATGGGCATATAATGTAACCGCACACTAGGACATGTTCACACAGACAAACAGAGACAAATGTGAAAGTTCACACACACGTTTGGGTACAAAGGATGACTCTGTAGCCTTCAACTTGAGTGCGATAGTGACACTGATGTTGCCTCTTCAACTTGTTGCACATCTACTCTGCAAATAGAAATCACCTCTAAGCTTTAACTGGTATTAAATGACCTGCAGCTGTCACAGGATCAGCCTCTCTATCAGCTGGAGTGATTTTCTGCATGCACGGTGGCCAGTGGTCACACGCCTTGAACCTCGAATCAGCCTGCAGTCCCTGCTGTTTTTAGGAATCTGAGTTATTCCACCCATTCCTGGAGATCTCCACACATGACCTGTCGCCGCTGGGAGCCGCGAGCCAGAGGGACAGGGATAAGCCGCATTTCTCCCTTTTTTTCCTCCAACAATTTCAATTAAAAAGAGATTTGAGGTGGAAAAGCACATTTTCATATAAGGCATGCAACTGAAATCATGGAAAAAGGTGAGATGAGATGTGGCGGAGAGTTTTGAGGGCATTTTCTAGCAGCTATGAGATGTGTCTTTTTTGTGGGGAGCAGTCTGATAGATGCAGGGTCAACATGTGGAGCACCAGAGAGAAAGCATCACATTTCACTGCTTTCATTGGAGTTGACAGACGTGTTGATCTGAGTTGTTTGTCTTCTTATTAAACTGGTTTGATTCTGAGCACACAATCAAAACTTTTTAATGAGCTATAAAGAATGTGAACTCATTACATTCTGATATTGTACTTTGTGCGGCTGTGTTGTCTTTTTGAACTCATGAACCTGGGGGTCCTCAGGCAGAAATCTCCTGCATGGTTGTGAACTAAGGGCTCCACAGTTTGGGCATCCTGCCTGAGGATGATACACCGGGCCTTTGTGATCTTTTGCTTTTGTTCACTGTGTGCTTCTGATCAGATATTTATTTATTTATGCTTTTTCTTTCATCACGAAAACTTTTTTTTTGCTTTTATATCCTTTTTTCATGTTATTTTTATCCATGGTAGCAGTGTGGTCCTTTGGATGGCAGAATTTGGCCTTGGTTCAGACTGAGATATCGTGATAACCGTTTGATGGATTGCAATAAAATTTTGTTAAGATATTAATTGTTTGCAGAGGATTAATCTTGACGACGTTGTGGATCCCCCGAATTTTTCCCTGACTCTTCCATGAGGTTGACATTTGTGATTTTAAGCAAAATGTCTGAAAAACTGTTTGAGTGATTGCCATTAAATTTAATTTTTATTCAATTTGGTACACACATTCATGATCCCCAGAGGATGAATTGTAATAGCTTAAATCCCCTGACCTTTATCCTCCTTGGTTTATGATTAAATATTAAACAGTTGAGGATGATGACATTCCCATGAGCCTTAGCTGTACTTTGTTTAGTTCTAATTAGCAAATGTTAGCAAACTACGATGGTGAACATGGTAACCATTATACATGCTACACATATTTAACTGTCACTGTAAGTATGTTAGGGCGGCATGGTGGTGTGGTGGTTGGCACCAGTGGTGGTTAGTCCTGGTTCGATCCCGGGTGCAGGAGTTTACATGTTCTCCCCGTGTCAATGTGGGTTCTCTCTGGGTACTCCAGCTTTCTCCCACAGTCCAATGACATGCAGGTTAATTGGTGACTCTAAATTGTCCGTAGGTGTGAATGTTAGTGAGTCTGTTTCTATGTGTTAGAGTGTTAGAATTTAGCCCAACGCACTGCTCTGCCTCAGCCTCTAAAAACTTCTAGCATGGCTGCAGACTCTTCTGCTGCTTTTCAGTCAAAGTTGGAGACTGAAAGTTGGTCCCAGTTGAAATTCCCAGCTCCCGCTCTCCATGCGATCCAGGTGCACAACACCAGATGTACACAAAAAACATGATGTTTCTCTGGTAAGGGTTCCAACAGTTAAAGTCTCAGCAGTGCAGCCGCCTTGCATATAACAAAGGAGCAGAAAAATGATTATGAAGTGACAGGTGCCATTATACACTTTATTTTACAGCACTTTTATACTTGGAATGTATCTAAATATTCAGTTTGAATATACGGGCCTTTAAGTTGATGGTTTTTACAACCAATGGGTGCTGTCATTGTTGTGTGATGTCAGACAACTGCTACGTCACAAAGGCGGGGTAGGTGGATTTGCCTCGAGTTTACAAGTAGGGACAACTTTGAGTTGAGCTCCATTGTATTTTTCTAGTAGGAAGTAGGAAATTTTCGGGTTCCGAGTTGTCTGGAACGCCGCATTATTCTTGTTACTTTTTTATTCTCAAATAAACTGATTGTTGCATGTTGCAAATATTCCATTCATCCATCCATTTTCAGCCACTTATCCGGGGCCAGGTTGCAGGGACAGCAGATGGACCAACGTATTCCAGACATCCCTCTCCCCAGCAACACTTTCCAGCTTCTTCTTGGGGATCCTGAGGCATTCCCAGACCAGATGAGATATGTAATCCCTCCAGCATGTTCTGGGTCTGCCCCAGGGCCTCCTACCAGTGGGATGTTCCCAGAACACCTCTAATGGGAGACGCCCAGGAGGCATCCTGATCAGATGCCCGAATCACCTCAACTGACCCCTTTAGGCGCGAAGGAGCAGTGGCTCTACTCAGAGCTCCCTCTGGATGCCTGAGCTCCTTACCCTATCTCTAAGGCTGAGCCCAGACACCCTCCAGAGGAAACTCATTTTGGCCGCTTGTATCTGTGACTTCTTTTTCTTTTGGTCACTACAAAAAGCTCATGACAATAGGCTAGGGTTGGAACGTAGCTGGACCAGTAAATCGAAAGCTTTGCCTTCCGGTTAAGCTTCCTCTTCACCACGACGGTCTAGTACAGACGCTGCGCCAAACTGCCGATCTATCTCACCCTTCATTTTACCCTCACACGTGAACAAAACCCAAGATTGTCCTTTCTGGGTTGGGAAAGAGTTACTAACCCAAGTGAGTTTTAGTATTTCGGGGTATTGTAAATATTGTAGTACAAAAGTGTTCAGAACTACTTAGCATGCTAATACGCTAAACTAAGATGGTGGCATGATGGTGTGGGCATGTTAGAGCTGCCATTGTGAGCATGTTAGCATTGATGTTAGCATCTAGTGTCATGGAGCTGCTAGCATGACTGTGACTGTTTTTCCTTTGCAGCAAGTTACTGACAAGTGAGAAATGCTCCTTTATCCATCCTAAATGGTAAGTATTGTTGTCACAAAGATGATCATATAACTGAACTCACAGTTTAACAATCAACGTTCATGCTAATGTACAATTTACTTCTGTCTAATGTATTAGACTACATTACATAAGAGCTGTTTATGCTATTATTTGGACCCCCTGTATGTTTCAAATGCCAAGCAAGTCCAGACCTGTCTGTGCTGATTAATGATAAACTCTCAGAGCTTATATCTCCTCATTGCAAAGACACACAGCTCTTTACTCAGTAATCCTGACCACAGCTTTTTACTGCACTCAAACATGTATGGCTGCTTTCATCTCTGATATTTCACGATGACAAATGAACGACAGAGGTTTTTGTTATTGTTCTTTCTTTAATTGACACCATTTATTGCATCAAGGCATGATTGCATTTTTAAACAGCTTAAAAAAGTACAAATGAAAATAACAATTAAGATTATAGAGCTCGTATCAAACCCGATCAATATGATACAGTAAGAAAATCTGGCCTTTAAGAGTTGAGTTTGTGTATCTGCTCATCATTTGTCCCCTCAAACCAACAGAGTTATTATATTCTCAAACACATTTAGAAATTTTGTGAGAGCAAACAATACAAATAAAAAAAAGACATACACCAAAGTAATCAATAAGGACAAATCCATCACCCAGTGACAGAAAACAGATTATTTTTTTCTTATTAATCAGCACAGAAACACCATTGAACTGCATATTCCTTATCAACAAATTTGGCGAAATATAATCAACAAACGCCCAGTTTTGTATATATTTAGAAAGAAAAAGAATATTTGAGCAAAAGGGAAAAACAAATGCCCCGACAACTTATTGCAATGTTGAATTAATTGTTCGAAAACAAACTGATATGGACGATTACAGCATATGCATCACTTTCATTATGGTCAGTAAACTCTTAGAAAACAACTTAATACGATAAAAAATAAAACTAAACATCCTGGAAATAAAAGCTGTCTCGCTTTCCTAAAACTGCTGCCTATCAAAGTGCATAATGTTTGATTTTCAACTGACAATTTTCAGGTCTGCTCCTCTCGTAACTGTATACAAATGGCAAATATTCCTGCCTAGCTTCATGCTATATACTTTAGTGAATATATATTAAATTGACTATATAAGAGAGTCATACATGACTGATTTCTAATCTCAGACCATGAGTTTAAAGTCCTGCTCTGATCACTTGATGAATGACTAATTTCGCTGCATGTTAGTAAAATTAATGCTAATGTAGCAAAATAGAATCCTGCATGTCTTCTCAGTCCCGTAGTGACAGTGCTTGTTTGTGGAGAGTGCTTTGAAAGGAGGCGGGCTGGGTTTTCTTCGCTTTGCTTCTGTCGGCATTTCATCAGAATTCAAGAGCGACAAATAGCTGCACTCGTTCAAACACATTCTGTCTGTTCTGTTTGAGCTGGGATAGCTCCAAAAACATCCAACTTAAAGGATAAGTTTGTCCCGTTTTCTGCACGCAGCCTCATCAAAACGTTTGCTGCCATTCACTCTACAGAGTGCGATAATCCCCCGCAGTCCACATGAAACTTTAATTTGGTTTATAAAAGTTTCTCTTGTCGTTTCATTGTGCCTGATATATCGGTGCTGTGTCATGTTACGCACTGCTGTCAATCACCTGACACCCACAGGAAGAAAGGGGAGTCTATGCCAGGAAATACTCCCTAATCATGTTGCTCAACAATCTTTAAAGTCAGATCAATGTCTTTTGTTAAGGGAATCTTGATTAACTGGGTTCAAGTTCAAGATAGGTTTGACATGATTGTGTTTGATTTTGACAGAAAAATAAATTACAGATGTCGTGTATTGGAGAGTGATTGGAGGCAAAGCAGAAGTAGTAGTTGTAGTTCTAACCAGTTATCCTTGTGTGGGCGATATAGGTCTGAGTGATCAGACATGTTCAGGTCATTGGATGCAGATAATTAGAAGTCAGTGAGGTCAAAGGTCACAGATAGGCCTCCACTCGTTCCCATGGCTGCATCTCTGTGAAGAAGCCCTCGCACAAGCCGAAGCCCTGATCCAGAGTCAGAGGAATGGCCTGCGCCTCTTCTTTGATCTCCTCCCAGGGCTGCAGCACCGCTTCCTCGGGCTGCTCCGAAAACAGCGCCGAGTGCTCGTCAAACTGCTGCAGGTGGTGGTGGCTTTGGAGCAGCTGATCCTGGTCCAGCTGCTGCTGCGGATGCTGCTGCTGCAGCGGCACGTGGAGCTCTCCCATGTTGACCGTGCAGTCCATGGCCGCTGCGCTCAGCTCCATGTAACCGTAGGACTGGTGGTGGTTCAGGTGCTGGCTCGTACCCATGGCGTCCCCTCCGCCGCACCACCTCCCCAGCCCCGCCGAGTGCTGCCTCCCCTGCAGGGACACCTCCATCTCGCAGCCCAGGGAGCTCAGCGCCGTGTTGATGTCCAAATCCTCAAAGGTGCTACAGTTCCCGCCGAGGACGTCGTCGAACACGGACGCCAGGTCAAAGTCCCCTCTCAGGATGTCGGCCTTGTGGGCCTCTGTCGCTAAAAGAGGGGACTCAGTCGCCCTCATCGCCTTGCTCTTAGAGGGCAGGTGCTTCCGCTTGCTGCCTTGGTAAGGGCAGCCATTTTGGGTGCTGTGATAACCCTGAACCAGTTTGCTCTGTCTGTGGGTGCCACCGCTGCTGCTGCTGTTATTGTAGCTGCTCGCAGACATCCTCCTGCGTTTGAAAATGCCATTGACAAACATATCTGCATACTGCGGATCAATCTGCCAGAAGCCTCCCTTCCCCGGCTCGTCCTTCTGTCTGGGGACCTTTTTGAAACACTTGTTGAGGGACAGGTTGTGACGAATGGAGTTCTGCAACAAAGACGAGAGAGAGAGAGAAAAAAAAAAAGGTTATTTAACATGATCTCATTGAGCAAATTTGTCATGCAAAAACTGATTGTGCCAGTTTGTCTTTGTGAGGCAGATGAGACAAGAGAAGGAGGGGAGGTGGGAGGTTTGTATTGTTGTTGTTTGTATAAAGCAAATGTACCTAATGAGGCTTTCTAGTAACCGGCAGCTCTGTGCATTTCAAACATGATCAGCTGTGCTTAGCTGCCATCTCTCTCAGGAGCCCTCATTAACACACACACACACACACACACACACATTTAGAGTGCTTTCTCCACCCCATCACCATTCCCCTCAGACAAAAACCCTGTATGAGCACTCTCATGGAAGATGGAAATTTCTGAGACTCTTGCATTAAGAAACACTTGTCATGGAAATCATCAAAGGCTGAAATTAGACTCCTGTGGAATTGAAAAAGAAGGGTGGGGGGGCATGCTGGAGGATTTCTGATGTACATGGGATGTTTTTTTGTTTCCCCACACTGATGAAAGAAAGGCCTCCTGTAGCAGTAAGATGTGCAGCCTGATGGTGACACTGGGATCAATTGCTCCCCTCTCTCCCTCACCTCGCCATTCACCTGACTCATCAATAATAGAAGGAGAGTTAAGCCGGTCTCGGTTACCTGCCAGCTGGGCTCCGCGTGTCTGTAGTAGCAGAAATTCTCCGTTATCCAGTTATAGATGGTGGACAGAGTCACTTTGGGCTGCTTGCTGGCCTGCATGGCCATGCAGATGAGAGAGGCGTAGGAATAGGGCGGTTTGACTTTAGGGTTGGTTTTGTAGTCGACCTCCACAGGCGGGCTGGCCTGGATGGGCAGCTGCGGGTAGCCGTTCCCCGGATGCGCGCAATTGGCGGCGAACCGCGGCGCCGCGGTGGAGTCGCTGCCGGAGGTGACGGGGCTCCCGAGGTACAGAGGCATCCCGGTGGCGGCGGTGTCACCGGCCGGCGGGCTGGACGGAGAGTCGGTGCCTCCTCTGGGGAAGCCGAGGCGTTTGAGATACAGGTGCTGCTGGGAGGACGGACAGCCCGGCCCGGCTCCGTTTGGTCGCTCCGGGTCCGCGTTGAGGATGGAGAAATTCTGGAGCCAGTGGAGGCTGGTGAGGCTGTCGTCCAGGGGGACCGAGTCGGACCCGGTGACCTGATCGTCCGGGTAAACCGCCAGCCATTTCTCTTTAAACTTGTTGGCAATGTCGGGGCTCGTTAGAACCGGCATCCTGGCTGAGTGCGCACGGTGAGGGCTTAATATGACCAAGAGATGTTCATATCCGCATTTAAAGTTAGTTTTACCTTCAGAAGAAGTGAAAGAGAAAAGAAAACACAGTTTAATTAAACGAATCTAAATCAGCCTCACATGCAAATAAATCATCATGGATGAAATATTGTTTGGTCAAAAAATAAACGCACATTACATTATCCTATAGATTGCCAAATGATGCGTAATTTCCCTACCTCCGGTGCAGCCTTTTTGGAGGAGATTCACTGTGTGCACCTGTTGCAGTCCGTCCCTGCCTCTCCTCTCCAAGGACTCAGCGGCGCATCCACTCTCTGCGCAACAAGTGCGGCGGGGGGAGGGCGGGTAGCATCCAGCAGCAGCAGCAGCAGCAGCTCATACAGAGGAAAGGGAAGAAACGCGCAGCTCAGGACAGAAGGACACATCCATGCCGAGTCAGGCGAACCGGGCTGTTACTCATCCAAAGTGCTCGGCTCCGCTCGAGTGTCTGTGGGAGGTCAAGACGTGAGAATGTGCGGAGGTTGTAAAAGAAGTCGCTCATAAAGCCCGAGAGACTGCCCACCATCCCTTTAAACGCCTGAGGGGGTTTCTGATTGGCTGTATCCTCCTTGCTGCTCCAGGTTTCTGTCTCTCTCACTAGCTCACTCACACACACACACACACAAAGGAGGGTGGATGCAAGGGGGGGGGCACCTAACTGAATGTCGAATAAGTGCACTACAGGTTCGCCGCAGTAAGAACAGTCAGTTTCTCTGCCTTTAATCTCTGTCTTCATCCCGGAAGCAGGCCGAAATGTGACCTGTGCGGCGCGCGTCACGGCCCTCCCTCCTGCCGGCGCTGGAAAAGACGCGCCACAGGTCCCGCTTGGAGCGCACTTCTGCACCTGCAAGGAAAACAGCCCGGTTTAACTGATAAGCCCGTATTTACCATCCCTCCTCACTCTGGGTAATTATTGTTCCTTTTCAAACGTGAAAAGGTAAATGTTAATTGAATATTCAAGTGTCAGTTTCCTACAATTAAATGATCGTTTATCAGGTAAATTTGCCCTCCAGTGGATTTCAACCCAAATATTTAAGTCCGGACATAAGATACCTAACATAAAGTACACTTTTGAGAAAGTTAAGTGGATCATAGGGTAATCCAGTTTGTTGGATACATGCAAGGTTAAAAACAGAGTAGAGTTATTTCCATGGTTTATTTCAAATTTGTGATGTCATGGGGTATACAGTCTGGAGCTGCTCCATAGACAGTGAAAGGGAGACTGATTTTGTGGGCCTACAGAATGTTTGTTTCCCTTTTTATACTCAAATGAGCTTATACTATTGTAGTGTTCTCAGCTCTGAAACAGAAAATGTACCCATATACTCGGAGTATTCTCCTGGGTCAGGGGTCAGCAACCTTTACAATCTAAAGAGCCATTATTGGCCAAAAAAAGAAAGATCTGTCTGGGGCCACAAAACATATTTAAATAAAGATAACAGCCTATTAAGTCTAAATTAGCCCAACAAGTTATGAACAGGTCCAAATGAGCATTCATTTATATGATTTACTACACGGTGGCTACTCTGCAGTGGGCTGTTTATAATTGTTTAGTACTTTAACTTTGCAGCGTTGGTGGTGAGAGCAAATTAAGCTGTCCACACACTATTAAATCCTCTATTGTCTTTCAAGACTTTTCCTTTTTTTGGATGTGAAATCCATAGCTTGCCATGCTAGAGAGACTCCAGGCTAGCCACTGCTACTGAAGTTAAGTAGAATTTAGAGGAAAAAGCAGCAGGTAGTAGACGTATGACACACGTTTAAGTTGATGAAATGTAAAACATTATTTAATTTGATGTATAGGCTGCACATTTTTACAATTGCAGAAAGCAAAAAGCACTTTAGGCCTACAGCAATGGCAAATGAAAATCTGAATGTTATTTATTTTCATGTATCTTCATGTCAAAGCCACAGGGGGCCACTGGAGAGGGTCTAAAGAGCTTCAGGTTGCCCACCCCTGTCCTAGGTGCTCTCAGTGTCATCTACGACATCTTTCCCAATTCATTGTCTGTGAAGCAGCTCCAGACTTTATACCCTGTGACATCACAAATTTGACCTTTAGCACTGTAGTTTTTGGATTTGAGAGAAAGATGTTCATTTTGAAGGATATTTTTGAACTGTCTTAGACCATATAAATAACATGTATGAATTTTGAAAATGGACGTAGTTCCCCTCAAAGCTCAAATGTCAATGTGATACTGCACAGTAAGTGGGCCTTGCCATGCTGCCAGTGCAGCAAAAGCAACGTAATGAAACTTTTTTGAAGAAGAAATAAAAGTAAAATGGGTTGTTATTCATATATAAAAACGCATACATGTTTGATATGTACTAACTCATCAGTCAATGTTGGTGTGACATTATACACAGGTTCAAGTAAGGTTCAATTTAAAATCTGTGTATGTGGAAGTGAATGTGTGAATTATGAGGAAACACTGCCACCCAGTGGATCAATTCTGTATTGCAGCTAGACAACAGTGCCAAACCACAAATGAAGGCTCTGATCTAAAGGCATCACAGACAATATAGAGACTATAAAGGCAAAAGAAGATGTCTTACAACTTGTCGAGAGCACTGATCATTTTCTGCAGGGGTGCATATCAAATGGGAACCAGTGTTCAGTATACGTTTTCACCAGGGACGCACGATGTATGTGCCTGACAGTGCTGTGGGTAATGTACGTTTTTACTGCAAATGCCTAATCAGACCTTTCCATCATATTCCTCCTGTGTTTGCTCTATTTTCAGGCTGAAGAGGGAACACAACTAGCCATTTTAGACGAGCAGAGGTCGCTTGTTACAGCATCATTCTGTTTGCACCCTCCTTCAATTACATCTGTACCACAGGCCTTGTCGTGGCCCTTGTACCCTGATTACCACACACACTTGAGATACCTCCACTGCACCAGACATCTGATTGAAAAGATGTGAATTTCTGACCTTATAATGACCTCAGTCCCTGCTGTCTGTACATACAGGACACAAAGTGGCCATTTCTGACAGACAACCAGCATCTGGTGTCAGAGCTTATACGCTAAAACAATCATGGCCTCTGAACAGCTGATATAGAGGGAGAAAGCCTTTACAGAAGTAATTGTACAAGAACTGTGGCCCACATGCATTCATGATGGCTCTTAAGATTTGGAGTGCGGAGGCTGACAAGAGCTGGCATTCATTGTAGGGCACCGAGGATGGATGAGTGACAAAATCAATGCTGCGGCACTCGAAGGACCTGGACACGTCGGGCCAGCTGTTGCATCCCGTCAAGGAGGCTTGATTTTTAAAATGTCTCCAGGTTTGTTCAGGTTCTTGACAAAGGGGCTGCTGGTGAGGCTGGCAAATGTTTGAACAGCTGTTCTTATTGTTGCCAGGCGTCCCGCTGTCCTACGGCAGCAACTAAGCACACATACAGTATGGCTACAGTGCATCTAATGGGTTGTTAATAGCACCGTTAACCTTTGGAGGGGTTTAATTCACAAAAACTCTAATTTATGGCAAAGTCCCTGAATTTAATTCCTCTGGCTACAACTCATGGCCACATTTTTGGGTGGAGAACCAACTGATGAGCACAAGATATTTAGACTGAACTAGCTTGTGCAGAGATAAGAGGTCCTGAATACTCATCTTTGAGTTTCGAGTATTATTTTTGCCACATTTTGGTTGATATTTGCTTTATCTTACAGCCCACAAATTCAGCATTTAAATGTTGATACACTAGATCAAAACAGGTGAACACTGTGCGATTTTAAAGCCAATCATACCCAAAAGAATGGTACAACATTTGGAGAAATAAGCTTATTCACATTCTTGCCAAGAGTCATACAAGAATGTTAATGTATGAGAAATAAATGTGAGGCAGCAGCCT
>JAPZEB010000014.1:25883698-25894569 GCA_029783705.1 Chaetodon striatus | reverse complement strand
ATAACAACTCTATATATATATATATATATATATATATATATATATATATATATATATATATATATATAAAGAGGAATTAATATGGAAATAAATACAGGAATATATAAATACGGAAGTAAATAAATGTATAAATAACAGGAATAGATAAATACATATATAAAAAATATGGGGGAAAAAAGTATCAGTAAATTTAAGATATTTATGTAGGCCCTGTTTTATTATCAATGTCCATTTATTTATGCATTTATCTACTTATTTATTTTTTATTTGTTGTGCACTTTCTTTATTTTCTGTATTTATTCATACATTTATGTATTTATCTATTTATATTCATATTTATTTTATTTATTTATTTATTCTTGTATTTGTTTATATATTTATTTATTTGTTTATTTGTTTACATGTTTCCTTATTTATTTATTTTATTTATTTAGTTAGTTAGTTATACTTACGTCATGTTTTGTTCTCCTTGTTTTAAAAGCTTGACAAATTAAAATAAGTTAAATGACCTTATATTAATTGCATAATTTATAGAAGGTGCAGGTGGATTTTTGTCACCTTTGGATAGAGCTGGGTCAGCTGTTTGTTCCTACTGTCACCACTTCTTGCACAAGCTAAGCTAGCCAAATTCTGGTTATAGCTTAGTTTTTAATTAACCTACAGACATTAGGAGAGATGTATCAGTCTTCTCAAAAAAGTGTATTGGCATGTTCCCCCAAAATGTCAAAACTATTTCTTTAACTTGGCCACACAGGCTGTCAGGACTGTGGGGAACCTGCACCGTGGGCGTGACCATGGACATTTGGTGCACAGTGCCTTTTATGTCTGGATGTAAGTTCCCTTCTCACTTGAGCCTCACAGTTATTGCAGGTATATCTAATCTAATTTATTTTTGTGATGTTGAACAAACCTGAAAGTAGGCTAGGGCTGCAGCCAACAATTATTTTATCATTGATTAATCTGCCCATTATTCTCTCAATTAATATGCATTGTCATCTGTGACATGTATGATTGTATCTCTGTATATTGCACTACTGTGAACCTTTGCACATTCCTTGGACCATTTTTGCACATTTCTGCGCTTACTGCACAGCTCCTTTAAATTTAAGTCAGATATGTTGCACCTATTTTTATATTTTCATAATTTTATTATAACTTTGTTCTGTTTTATATTTGTCTTTTGATGTTTAATTTAATTTCATTTTCTCTTTCTATATTCATGTTATGCACCAATACACCAAAGCAAATCCCTTGTATTTTAAAACCCACTGACAATGCACCACATTCTAAAACAATTATTCAGTTATCAAAATAGTCCTTGATCATCTTGGCTAATCGATTAATTGAATAATAGTTCCAGGTCTGATGTGAGCCTGTTTAGTAAACTGGCCAACATTGGAAATCTGACAAATGCAGTTTGCTTGTAGGACTGTGTCTTCTCCCAGTTTGATCTGGTTTCAAGGCTCCTCCACAATGTGTTCCTGGAGCAGCAGCAGCCCTGTCCCTGTTTTAAGTTAAGTGATGGCAGGCACCCATAAATGACACCGAGGGAGCTGTAAGTAACAGAGCTGTAGGTTGTTAACCAGAGTCAGCCCATCAAAGGTCACACTAGAATAAAAATATGAACTGGGAAACCTCCAAGTTTCTGTGTCGTGTAAAAACACGACTTTATCACCATGGATGTCAATGACCCCAACTTCACCCAGTGTCAGGCTACTGTAAGCCCTCCTGCCACCAGCAGATGTCGCTGTTTCCAACCTTTCCTCCCCCCCTCTCTGCTCTCACATACCTACAAACATGCCATTGATAAAAGAATGTTTACAGTTTACAGTTACCCACAATCCTGCGCGGTGTGTGTTGATATCTGAGGGCTCATTTTACACACAGCCTGCACTAAAACTGCTGCTTTAGTAGCAGGGATACTTCCTTTACTGACCCTAATCCATCCACGTGGGGGGAATTATTGTTGGCTTGTCAAAATATAATAAGCCAAAACGGTGTGTTTCAAGTATTACATAATATCAGTGTAACTCTATTGTACTCTTTTGTTCATTCATTGTCTTACTTTAAGTGACAAACGACTGCATTCTCCTTTCTTTTTATCACACACGCTACTGACTGCCATTAAAAAGAATAAATGGGCCTATTTTGTTTAACGATTCATTATTTTACGCTCATTAATTTCAGTAATTTATAGTAAGAGGGTGATTAAGTCGTTAATATGCGTCCTTATGGCCATCTGGATGAAGCTGGGTGTTTAGAGGTGCCATTCGTCTTCTTTATTATAACCCTGTTTCATACCGAGTCGCCTAACATCCGACCTGCCGTAGTGTCCTTGAGCAAGCGCGAAGATGGGAAGATGGGAATCACTCAGTTGTTGCAACAAAGGAGAATAGGGATGTGAATAGGTTGCAATACCGCCGCAGTCCGCACTGATGTGTGCAGATAAGCTGCGGCACTGATGGATACACACACACACACACACATAGACAGAGAAGTGGTTTATGAGAAGAAGTGCGCAGAGCAGACACGACGCTTCTGAATATGCACCCATGACTGTCGGCTGTCCCTAATTTAACTCCGAGCGATGTAATTGGCGATGGTGGATTTGTTTACCATATTTGGCAAGATAGTGACACAGCGCGCCTGGGAATTGGACGAGAGCGGCCGTCATTCACAAAAGTCTGCCTTCTGGAGCTTTACAAACAAAGCGCGTGCTCACGGGAGTTGTAGTCCAAAACAAACCCTCTCTGCGATTACTCCAGTGGGGATATTCCTCCTCCGCGGTGAATTCAACGCCACATATGCTTTAAAATTCAAAACGCGCTCACTGTGTTGAACTCGCGTCGTTTGACGTGTGTTTAATGGTAAAAATACCCCCGCATGAGGCGGTTAAAGACACGCGGATGCGAGACCCTCCGCTTGCGGCATACAAATCCCACCGGCGATGCTCTCCTGTGATTGGCTGCGCCCTCCTGTCAATCACGCGATGCTCCTTCCACTACCGCTCCTACAGTAAATATTTGTGTTTGCTCAACCGGCTGTAATGGTGGACGACTGAGGCAGAGGAACGGAATACAACTAGAGTGAAGAAAGAGAGGAAAAACGGTCCGAAAGTCTGTTTTCAGAGCCAGCCGCCGCGAGTAGGACACGGGCTTCGTCGAAAATGGATGAACTCAAACATCAAGTCATGATTAATCAGTTCGTCCTGACGGCGGGTTGTGCGGCAGACCAAGCGAAGCAGCTTTTGCAAGCGGCACATTGGCAGTTCGAGGTAAAAAGAAACAGAGAAAATGAGACGGTTTGAACGTTAGAGGCGGCGGAGGTAACGTTATTTAACCGCACGGGCCGGTCAGACGTTATGTTAGTGTCCGACCGACCGTTAGTTTCCCCCGGAGCTCGCCTGTCTGCCTCGCGACACTTTTGAAGCTCGCGAAATTCAAACACAAAACAAAGCGGTACTGTTAGCTATGTGTCCGCTTTAGGTGGCCAAGAAGTCGGCCCACTTTCCAAGCAGAACTTTTGCTGTATTTAAAGTGTACATGTTGGTGTTTTAGCCTGGCTAAACCAGCAGGGAATACACAGCAACGCAGCGGGGCGAAGCATACAGCTAGCATATCCAATTAGACTTTACTCTAGATTAAATACTATAATCCGACACATGACAGCAGTGTACAGGCGAGGCCAGCGAGTGCTATTACGCAATAAAGATGACCGCCGTGTTGTATCGACTAGCCTACAACAAGAGTACATGATTGTTTAGTCTGCGGTGAACCTAATATAGATTTAACCAGTACGTTTCATTTGTCTTCGCCGCAGGCTCGCTGTATTGTTTGGGTTTTATGTACATCAACACAGTAATAAGCGATGTTTGGATGAATCCTTTGCCCCTAGCTATTTTAATGCTCTTACACGTTGCCACCAAATGTCATTCATTTTTTGTGTGTGTGTGTTTCATTTTAGACTGCTCTCAGTGCCTTTTTTCAAGAAACAAATATTCCATATGGCCATCATCATCAAATGGTGAGTGCGAGGAGGAGCGGGGGTGATGATAATATACTTTTTGTTAATGCTATTTATTCTGTGTATGTAATTACAGCAAACCCTAAATTCAAGCTAGTATATCTTTAAGGCTTCTGTGTTGTTTTGGGTGGGATGGGGGAGGATAAACAGCCCTTATAGGCCAAGAGGGATGATGTTGTACTAACAATAACAAAGCACATGTCGGCCATGTTGTGAGCTTCCAGAAATAAACACACAGGCAGGCATGCAGCCGCAGCAGCCACACTGAGAGGGAGAGACTATGTGTGTATGTATGCGAAAGAAGAGGGAGGGAGGAAGATAGATGTAGATGTATGAAATTCCCCATTTTTCATTGTATTAGCTGGAGTGCATAAAGGAAGGAAGGGCCCCTTGGTTTCTGGGTAAGAGTGAAAAGGAGTAATTCCAGGAAGAGGACAGCTGCCTCTCACAAATAGACCCTCGTGCTGTTGCATTTGCCTTTGGTAATTTGGCTGTTTTCCCTGATTGGGTTGTTGCAGCTCACGACACCACACATATTGGGGACTTCAAGGGGCAGAGGGAAAAGAGCAGAGTAAACTGGAAGGCGTTAGGGCTGGAGGAGACTCTGCACACACACACACATACACAGGGGTTGAACATTATGAAACACTAGCAGTATTTGGGCTTTTAGCAGCAGCCCACTTTGGCAGCACACTGGCCTTTGTTTGCAGCTGCATGCATGGCAGCATCCAGCAACAGCTGCCCTCTGGAAGATCCTGACAGAGACGTGGGGGGATTTTATTTATTATTATTTTTTTCTTTGATGAAACTGTTGATCATTTTCAGGCTCACACTCTGTTTGTGTTTGGCTCACTGTTTGTGTGGCAAAGATGGTCACGGAGCTGCTAAACATTTTTTTTTTTGCTTTCCTAGAGGAAAGTGAAGGAGAAAGGGATAAAAGAGGATTTGGTTTTTATTGCATTGTGTGAGAGTGTGTGTGCATTTATAGCCTCCGAGTAGTGCAATATCGCCAGTCAGCATAGAAACAGCTCACACTGAGCTGGATCGCTTTTATAGCAGCTTTATTATAAGGAAGAAAGCCAGTCCTTCTTTATCATCTGATCAGTAAATAAGAGCATCTCACTCCTCTATTTAGCCCATGAAATGTCTCACTTTAATTTAGAGAGTAAACAATCCGCCAAGAGCTGTTCTGTTCTGTCTGCCAAATAGGGCTGAGCTTGATTGCTGCAGACACTGGATAATGAAAGTCAGAACACACAGCACCTACGTGTGTTTGTGGCGTTATTGTCATCGACATGTTCTTGCATAATTGCAAGTTCACGTTCCCCTTTCTTTTTTTGCATATTGCAGCATGTGCATGCGTCTCTGCGAGCTTAACCTGCGTTGCATTTGTATTTTGTGCATTCAGAGAGTGGGTGTTTGTGTGTGAGTCACAACAGTACTACAGTAGGGCAGCGTGTCCAACCTTCCTGCAGCTTATCAGGCCACAGTGTTCGTTGGTATACAGATCTAATCCACTTTGCTCTCACTCTCTCTATCTCTCTCTCTAGTTTAAGCATGAACATTAGGTTACATTTCTGTTGCACATGCTGTTGCGTCAATGTTTTGTGTTACAACACAAACTGAACTCATCCTTGAGATTGCTATTTTGGCTAGAGGCCTCGCCCCAGCCTTAATGGCCCCAACAGATAGCCTGCAGACATGCAGGGCTTGGCAGCGTGGCAGGTTAGGACGTCATGTAGGTCACTAAGTTTATGGATACTGTTCCATGAGCTGGTTTATGCTGTTGGTTTTGAAGCTCAACAGTGTACGAGGCTGAAAGGGGTATACCAAATCACTTTTTCGGGGTTCAACATTTATTTATTTTCTATTTTTTTCTCCAGACAAGTGGGTTAGAAATGTACTTGTACCTGTACTAAGGCTGCAGCTAACAATTATTTTCATTGCTGATTAATCTAATGATGATTTTTGTAATGAATTGATCGGTTATTTGGTCTATTCAATGTCCAAAAATGGTGAGAAATGTCAATTGGCGTTTCCCAGAGCCCAAAATGGTGTCCTCCAATGTCTAATGTTGTTCACAACCCAAAGATATTCAGTCTATTGTCATAGAGAAGTAAAAAAAAACTCAGAAAATATTCACATTTATAAGCAGGAATCAGAGATTTTTAACTTTTATCCTAACAAAAACACTCAAATGGATTAATCAGTGGCTAAATTAGTTGGCAACTGATTTGATAGTTGAAAACAAATCACTTAATTGATTAATCTACCCCATACAAACAGATTTATATATTAGCAGTGATGAAATAACATGAAAGAGTGAAGTTAACTACATAAAAAATTACCCCATTTTATCCACCTTGCTCTTAAACTTGCAAGCAAACTATGCAATACATAGTTAGTGTTTCGCCCACATTATCTAACACCACCCTACTGAACTTCTGTTTTCAAGATAATTGAAATGCTTCTTTGCGCTTCAGCTCATAAACTTTGTCTTTTACCTACCTTAATTTCTTTGGAGTGCCGAATTGGTACTGCGTATGGGCAGCTCTCATCAGAGATGATAAGGAAGCAAGATGGCTCCCTCCTCAGCCACTTCTATCCTCAGCTCTGGAGCAAACAATGTCTTTAAATCTTTTTTACCACTTGCTTGAACAGGCAAGCAAGTTGCCAGCCCGACATGGCATTTTACCTGCCCCGGGCAATCAGGCAGCCCTTATTGTTAAGCCCTGCTTTTCAGTCTAACTTTGGCATCATGGGAGATAAATTATTGTGCATACAAGAGAGCTACTGTTTGAGAAATACAGTTATTTCCAAACGAAGCTTGTCTGGTGAGGATTTGTAGCAGTCGGTAGGATGCATTTTGTTGTAAGCCATGTCAGGTCTGATTGTGTTTACCTGTGCTTTACTAATGCATAATTTGTGCATTGTATGTCAAAGGTTTATACCCTGTATCAAATATCAAATAATGAGGTGAGCTCGCCGACTCATCAGTGGAGTCTTGAATAATGCTGTGAAGGGTGGGGGATTTGGATAAAGCTCTAGTCATTATTATTTCCTTTTAGTAGCAATCCCAGACCCAGGGGAGTGCCTGTGCCTTGGCACATGATGTAAAAGAGCTACAATCTCTGCACAGACACGCATTCAGGACTCTGTTGTTGTCTACGTGTGTGTACGTTAAGTGCGTCTGTTTCTGTGAGAGCCACACAGCCACGTGATGGATCTTGAACAGATTGTCCATTTATGTCTGTGCTTTGAATGCAGCTATCAAAGCTTACATCTACTGTATGTTCCACGATGGACACCCAGACACTTAAACTCCATCCAACTTGTGTTTTGTGCAACCCCTCGCCGCCTGCTCCCAGTTTTCTCCTCTTCACACACCCTGCCTTGACTAACACGGCAGCCACCACACATTCCTACAAGATGCAGCGCTCACACCGACCCAAAATGGACCCTTTCACAGCAGAAGGTGTCGGTGTAACTAAAAACACAGCACCCTGTCTCTGTCTTTAGTTTACACACTCTCGCTCCTCTTTCCTCCCTCCCTCGCGAACTGTCTCTTTCTGTGTACAGACGCAAAACATAAGGCTGGAGAATTCAATTAGCCGTTTATGTTTCCTGTTTGAGAATTTTATAATCATGCCCTGTCCTCATCATCTTGTTTAAGCATAAATCTCAAAGCGGTTACATCACATCAGCATGTGCAGCCCCACTTAGAATACACGACGCATCAGAGTTGTATTTGTGTTGCTTCTGGCTGTTTGATGCTAATCCCTCTTATCAAATATTATGCACACATTCTTGTACTCCTGCCCTTTTTTGTTTACATATATTTTTAGGAATGTGCCAGACCCATTTTAAGACATTTTTAAAATGAATTGCCTAAATAAAGTGTGAGCTATTTATGATACTTGCTACACAGTTGGTATGCCAGCTGTCAAAAATGCTCCTCCTCATTGTCAGGTAATGATAGACAGAAAATCATCTGTCATTGTAGGTAAAACTAAATAGTTATTGTGTGTAAGAGAAAGATTTCCCAGGAACTAGATGCACATGAGTAACTTCAAGAAGTATATTTTCAGTCATCATGGTTCTTGAATGATCAGTGCGGACACAGTGTAACTGTCTGTCTTTGAGTAGCGCACAATGAATTTGGAAGGAAAAACGCTGACGCTTAACACTAATATCAGCGTTTCCATGATTAAAATCGCACCATGTGGGGCACATACAGCCACAATAAAGTGAATGAATCCTCATGTGACCACAGAGGAGGAAGTAGATGGATGACTTCCACCGCTGTCTGGAAACATGTGACCCCCATCATGTGACTAAGCAGAGAAACGACCTTACTAAGCCACAACGCCTGCTTCACATGTGTGTAATTTCTGCCGGAGTCATGGCTATTAAAAAGCAGAGAGCGAGGTCTTCATGTGGCAGCCATGCAGTAAAGTCAGGACTGTGGCATTATGCTAAAGTATGTTGCCTTTTGTAGGTCAGGGTAATAAAAATAATCTCCTGTAGAAATATTTCACATTCTCCTTTCTGCTTGAATCATATCTGCACTCCTACAGTGTCCCGTCCTCCTGTTCTCACTCTGAAACACTTCTGGTGCTTTTTTAGCTGCTGTTTCTTTATCCTTTATTGCAAAGTCGTATTACACAGTGAATTAACGTCAAGGTACCATGGATGTAGCTTTGTCCTTCTTATTACCTAAATAAACTTGCAAAAGCAGTAAGTAATCTTCATCTGTATCCATTTGAAGAACTTTTACTGTTTCCACCTACTGCTGAGCACGACCCAGCCTGGCCTACATGCTGCAGCCCACAGAGTGGTGAAAAAAAAAACAGCTCCATGGTTTGAATGATCACCGTTTTTTTATTGTGCTGTAATTGCTGTTCGTCACTGGCATCATGCACGAGTTGAATGAATCTAGGATTTTATGAAGGGCAACGTTCAGCACCACTGGCTGGGTACAGTGACGTAGCAGAGCAGCATTGGGCACTGCAGGGCAGTGATAAAAGTGGGCGTGAGGTTGTTTAAAGGCTGTTTCCTGGCAATATAAACACCCAGGAGAAGAAAAAAGGAGTGTGTGTGTATGTGTGTTTGAGGGGGTGTTTCTGGTAACTACAAACATTAGGTTTTGGTGTCAGGGTGTGGCTTTAAAGAAAGGATTTTTTCGAAATCTAAACTTTTCTCATCCATGTGAGATTTCACGGAGATTTTGAAGTGTGTGGTGTGCCTGGGCAGAAGAGCAGAGGTATAATTACCTTCATAAATCAGGATATGACAACATGAATGACTGTCTGCTCCTAGTTCTCTCTCTATCTCAGCCTCTATCCGTTTATCATCACACTGAAGAGGAGGAGGAAGGCTAACTAAAGTATATAAAGTATACTTAAATGGTTTCCTAAATAGTAGTGAGGCATCAGTGGAAACAGGCGAAGCAGGGTGTTTGGCGAGACCTTAAAGGGACAGTTCACCTTAAACTCGAAAATACGTATTTTCCCTATTGCCTGTAGTGCTGTTTATTAATCTAGATTGTTCTGGTGTGAGTTGCCGAATGTTAGAAATACTGGCCGTAGAGATGTCTGCCTTCTCTCCAGTATAACAGGACTAGATGGCACTCGGTTTGTGGTGCTCAAAGGGCCAAAAAATACATTTGAAAAACGCAACAGTAATGTTTCTTTCCAAAAAATGATCATTCAATTACTCAAGATAATCCACAGACCTTTTTCGTCAGCAGTTTCATGTAGGAACATAGTAGATGTAGATGTAAACATTAAATGGCGTCCTCCTAAGCTTACCTTTAACATTAGCTAGCTCAGTGGTGCTAGGTGAGCTAGCAGTAGATGAATGCTTGCTTCTGTGCAGGGATAAGGGTGGAGGGTGTAGAGAGAAAGCAGTTCCTGTATAAAACTGCTCACAACAAGGTCTGTGGGTTCTCTTGAGTAACGGGGTCACGATAGCTGGAAAGAGACATTGCTGCTGAGTGTTCAGACATACTTTTTTGCGATTGAGCACCACAAGCTGAGTGCTATCTAGTTCCAGTATATTAGAGAGAAGGCAGACATCTCTACAGCTGATATCTCCAACACTCAGCAACCCACACCAAAACAATCTAGATTAATAAATAGCACTAAAGGAAAGAGGAAAGCTGTGTATTTCTGATTTGGGGGTGAACTCTCCTGTAAGGTGAATTAGCCTAAGGCAATGCCAGGTATTTGGGAAGAAGATAGAATAACACTGTGCTGCTTTGTGTCTCTGACACACAAGAAACAAGGTGCTCCCTGTCCGGCTGCAGACATAGCTTACTGAAGTTTATTAAGTTCAGAATGAGGTGAAATCCAGTTTGCTCTCTCCCATTGTTTGTATATTTGAGTCTGATTTCATGAGGGTGTGTGTGTCTGCACTAAAATCCCCTGGGTGTGCATGCAGCATTGTGTCTCAAATTCAATCATGTCTAGATCTGTTAATGTTGTTAATGGGCATTTGTCTACGCCTGGATATGTATGTGTGTGTGTGTGTGGTTTTCTATACCCGTGTGTCGTACAGCCATGCCAAGCAGTTAGCCACATCTGAAGAGGCTTGGCCTGTGCTCTGCATGTTCCAGCGTGTTGCCCTACATGTTTCCAGGAGCACGGCTTCCCAGAACCCTAACCACACACACACACACACACACACACACACACACACACACACACACAGAAAGGCGTGTGCACAGACACACACAGGAACTTTGGCTCAGGGGACTCCGGGAATGGGAATCCATGTGGGATGGCTGTGAGGACCAGATGTGTTTATGAGCATTGGAGTAAGATTGAGTTTCACACTGATTCTTGGAG
>JAPZEB010000014.1:25841162-25853337 GCA_029783705.1 Chaetodon striatus | reverse complement strand
AATATTTTTATTACATTTTATACTGTCACATAATTATTAAATTTTTATGACATATTATATACACTATTATGACTTTTTTCATTAAAAAAAAAAAAGACATACTATATTGTGACTTTTTTTTTTTGTTTGTTTTGTTTTTTATGGACATACTACTATGACATGCTATAGTATAGCATTTTTAGTATTTTCATAAATTTTTAAGACATACCATAGTATGGCTTTTTAATTAAATGTTTTTAATGACATGCTGACATTGTTATTAATTTTTTTGTGACAATCTATGACTTTTTTTATATTATGTTTCTATAACATGCTATACTATGTATTTTTTTAATTACTTTTTTTTATCACTTACAGTTACTTTTATTTAATTAATTTATTATTGCATACTATACTATACATTTCATACTTTCTGATTATTTGGGAGTATAACAGAAGGCAGAATTGTGATTTCACCCCAGCAGTCTTGCATTGGTCTCCAAAATCCACTGGGTCAGTAACAGTGTGCTCTGTGTATCTTGTGGGCTAGTGGAGAGTCTGGGTTTGACACCAGCGGTCACCAGGTGTCCATCCTGTGAAGAGGTCGTCCTCACAGAAACCAGCAGCAAAGTGGGCGAGGCTGCGTGGATGTCTTGCTGCCTGTGCACCTTGGCAGGGTATGTCGGTTTGGACCCGATTCACTGTTGAATTTTTTTTAACCCTGACAGACTGCTGAGTTAAAAGTAGTCTTTAAGGAGTGGGTGGACATTTTGTAAAATACGCTTATTCGTAATTTGAACTTTGACCTTTCACATCACCTGTCACGTCCCCGCTCTCTTTTTTCCTTCCTTCCACAGGTGTGTTGCAGGCTGCTGTTTAATCCCTTTCTTTATGCGCCGTATGAAGAACGTCCACCACCAGTGTCCGCGGTGCCAGAAAAACATACACATCCAGCACCCGTTTTGACATGGAGGCCACTATTCAAACAGCACTCGTGTACCATCTACAGCTTCTGTGCTTTAGTGACTTCCTCCTGTGGTCATGGAGCTGTCTGGGACTCAGCTGTTTAACTCCACAACTGACCAATGTGCCTGGAGTCGACTACACTGTCGGTGCAAACAGCATAAAGGCTCAGACAGCTTGAGGAAAACCTACTGTTGTTACTGTATGTTTAACTTACACACTGCGAAACTTTGCCAACCAGAGTACCTGCATGATATGGACTTTGTTCAGGCGCTGAGCTTGCAAATGCAAACACTGCCATTTAAAGCACTACTCACTTTAATAATATCCCTAGTAGTCAATGTTTCAGACACAAATAACTCCAAACTGATCCCTGAATTTAAAAGGATCATGTCCTTTTTGCCACTGATATTAGACCACATTATCATGCTTTGTCAACAGTCTAATAACCTTTGGGTCTGGTTTCCTTGGAGAGGTATAGGGAAATAAAACTCTGGGAATGTTATCTGAGAGGAAAATGGAAACACATCGCCGGTCATATGCAAACATGGCCTATGGCCGATAGCCAACAAGTCTGACAAGGAACTGTTTTCATACACTGTCAGCTGTGACACATTTCAAATGTAGTGCTTTGTGGATTCTTCTGTCTTTACTCTTGTTTGATATTATGTTTGTGACATTTTATAAAACTAGAATTATATCCTCACAGTTGTATGCTTCCATGAACCTGTCTAGTTGCACTTACAGTTTACATCCATGTCTGTGAAAACATGAGTGCTTGGATGTGGCAGCACAGATCTATACAATCAGCACAGTTTCAAGGTGGACACCCAAGATTAGTGTCACCTACTCAGTATCTGAGCAAATGTCTTCCCTTCTGTTCCTCAGATATGATTTTGAGTAATGGCCAAAAAAGTGTTTTTGCAGAACATTGTGATGTCACAGTGAAGCATAATTGCTATATTGTAGGCAACTGGACTTGCTTGAGTTTCTTGAAGATGTTTTGCCTCTCATCCAAGATGCTTCTTCAGTTCTAACTGACTGGTGCGGAGTCACAGACTTTAAACTCTGTGTGGTTGTGAACCCCTACACAGTCGTTGAGGTCACATGTGAGTCGCTGACCCACCCTGTCATCTTGTGTGCCGTTAGGGTTAGATGGGTCCAAGTGAGAATGGGTGTTAAGTCGTGTAAGAAGGGATCCAAAGACTGCATTGTAGGTGGGTGAGAAAGTCCTTTAGAACTGAAGAAGCTTCTTGGATGAGAGGAGAAACGTCTTAAAGAAACTCAAGCAAGTCCAGTTGCCTACGATATAGCACTTATGACTCCCATGACCTGGATGACTGAAAATCTTCACAGGCATGTAATAGTGAAATTGACCTTTGACCTTTTGGATATAAAATGAAATCACTTCATCATGATAACCTGTTACATATTTGGGTGACATTTTGTCGTAATTAGCATATGAATTCTTGAGTTATGGCCAAATACAATGAGGTCACAGTGACCTTTGACCAGTAAATTATAATCAGTCTTGATTCCAAGTGGATGTTTGTATCAGATTTGAGGAGAATTCTTCAAGGCCTTGAAATATCTTGTTCACAAAATGAGACAGGCACAAGGTCACACTGACCTTTAAACACCAAATTCTACTCAATTAATCCTGATTCAAAGTGGACATTTATGCCAAATTTGAGGAGAATTTTTCAAGTCCTTCTTGAAATATCAGTTCATCCTTCACTCAAAGTGGACGTTTGTGCCAAATTTGAGGAAATTTCTTCAAGGCCTTCTTGAGATATCACATTCACAAAATGAGACTGATACAAGGTCAAACTGACCTTTGAACACTAAATTCTACTCAATTAATCCTGACTCAAAGTGGATGTTTGTGCCAAATTTGAGGATATTTCTTCAAGGCCCTCTCGAGAAATCGCGTTCACAAAATGAGACAGAGGCATGGTCACAGTGACCTTTGGACAATAATGTTACTGAATTCATCCTGCACTCAAAGTGGACATTTGTGCCAAATTTGAGTTGAATTCTTCAAGGCCTTCTTGAGATATCACATTCACAAAATGAGAAAGACACAAGGTAACACTGAGCTTTGAGCACCAAATTTTACTCAGTTCACCCTTCACTCAAAGTGGATGTTTGCGCCAAATTTGAAAAAAATTCCCTTGAGGTGTTCTTGAACTATTGCACTCAGTAGAACAGGACGGATGGACAGACGGACAACCTGAAAACATAATGCCTCTGGCCTTGGCTACTGCTGGCGTGGAGACATAAAAATGTGCTTCATTCTGTAACCAACATCTGCAGACGCGTTCACAGTACACCAAATTTTATTGACACATAAAGGCATACAGTACTTATATACATCTTCTTGAGTATTTACAAAATAGAGAACCCATGGATGTTACACATGTAGAAAAATATGCATTACATCTATATAAATATGTACACAATGTGCAAAACATATGGCATACAAACAACAAGAGGCATGGCATGGGTGGTGGAGACAGAGAGGAGACTCTGCTACGATGACGGATGTAAATGTCCCCAAAATACATTGATTTTAATGAAACGTCTTGTCTCGTCTTTCTGAAGTTCAGCTTCTCCATCGAAATAATGTACAATGCTAACATGATGATAAATGTGCGGGTGAATGAGGACAAGCCGGAGAGCTGAAGTCAATACACCTGTTAACCCCAACTATGGAAGTAGAGAAGCTGACAGGAACCGTTAGGGGTTCTTCAGACTGATGGTGCCTCCACATACCTCTACATTAAGAGGGTTATTCAAACAAACCACTCAGATATTAAGTGCCTTTGAACTTATAAACTGTATTACTCTGTAGTAAAGGTTCTTACATTAATAAAATCAAGGCAGGATCTGACATACAGTACAGTATATCAAGGGAGAGCAGCCATTATTGCTTTTAGCTGTCCCTGTCTGGCCAGTCAGCAACCACAACTGCCAACGCTAAGTGGTGTCGCATCGAGCGTAAATCACATACACGGGCAGATTTCCCGCAGCCAAGAGGTTCGTGTATGTCTGATATGAAAAATAAAATGGAAAAAAAAACAACTCTGCAAACCGAAAATATACACATGAAATCCTCTTTTACAGATTTTACATAAAACGAGATTAACTGTTTTTTCTTTTAAATTTTCACCCTAAAAAAAGAAAAGAAGTGATAAATACAAAAACGTGAGAAAATTAACAAAATGTGAGAATATGTTCCACTGCCTTTTGGCAACAAAATATCAAATCTGACAGCCTTAAAGCTGACACACTGAAGAAAATAAAAACACCATCAACTCGTCATGTCGTCTAGGATACACAGGAATCAACTAGTGATTCTTACTCTTCATCCTATGTAAGATTTAACACTCCCAGCAATGCGGAAAAGAAGGAAATACAACTACACCTGCGAGCAGGTATCCAGGGGTCCAAGCGCCCCAACACAACCGAAGGTGCACCCGGTCATGTCTGAACAGGTGGTTTAACACAAGTTTGTAGGAAGGAAAGAAATACAACGAAGCCCAGGGGCGGGTATGTGCAGTATTTGGCGAAACTCTCTCAGGTGGTCAGACGTTTAGGATTTGGCCTGATCTGATGATACAATGTGTGACTGCAGCAGTAAGAGCACCACTTTGACAAGACGGTGTTGACGTAAAGGGCTCTTGGTCAGTTTGCTCAGGCCACCAAATTATTGCTGATGAACAGCAAAACAGCATCACACAGGCAGAAAATACACTGATTTAAAATGCACGTAAATTTGAAAATTAAAATGTGTTTCCTGCTAGAAATGACCCTGAAAATGTGCCACAACAGAAGAGAGACAGCGCCCTCTAAAGCCCATGGACGTAATGACAGATTTAAGTGGTTAAAATGAACTATAAATGTAAAGTAAGCGGACATGTTAAAAAAAAAAAAAAAAAAAAAAAAAAGATGATGATTTCAAAGTGCCATACAGTAAGACTGCATCAACCCCAAAACAATATCCTAAAAGGTGACACTAAATCTGTTACTCAATATTTAGATTTCAAAGAAACAGCGAGGGGGATTTGATGCAATCCGGTAAAAATAAACATCTAGATTTTGTGAGGCTTTAAAAGTAGCTAAGCCCTCTTCACTGCGGATCACACCTCGAAGGTGCCTGTGCGTTTATTTGACTGTAGGACACCAACTGAACGACACGGATAAAAACAGTAAACAGTCATCAGAAGCCTTTTTGAAGAGTTTAGAAGATGCTGACCGGATAGCGAGCGATTCGATTTTATAGATATTTGCAAATTTCTTCAGACAACTTGTGGGCGACGGCTGAGAGAGAGCTCGAGACGGCCCCCGAGATTTAACAATCATGCACACGGAGACACAGGAGGACATGCAGAAGACAGGAAGACGAATCCACACGGACACACACACACACACATGCTTTCTTGCTTCTCTCTTACACACACTTGGTCAGGAAACTAACTTTGTCTGCAGGCCACAGGAGTTTCACCAGCCTAATATTACTTCAGAATATTTCCTCCAAATGATGGTTGGTCACAATTTATCAGCTTGGGTGGCTACCATGTGTACTGGCTAGTGTTGCAGTAATTTCCCACCCTGACACACACACTCACGCAGACGCACACACAGACAAAGTGCAGGGATACTCTAGGACAGCTAAATATAAAGCTCATCTCCCCCAAAGACATCTTTACTCCTTGATACGACGTGCAGCTCGCACCTCTTCCACTGTGCGTCTGCACGTCTCATAAACTGATATTTGTTCCCTTTCCACCGTTTGATGTCAGTTTACTATCAGAAGAAGAAGAAAAAAAAAAAGCTGCCAACTTTGTGAGTGAAGTCCCATTTTTTTCAAAATTACATTCAAAACAAGATACTTGGACAACAACTGCAGTATCTCTGGAGCGATTGGCCACGTCGATCACAATCACGTCGATCACTTCCTGTTAACGATCACCTTGGATATGCAAAGTTCACACTGCCTTGTTCTGAGGTGAATGAGGCGCGGCGTCCGATCTCTCCGCCTCTTATGTGCATAGCTCTCACATAGATCGCTGTTCGACTGAAGTCTTTGTTCTTTAGAGTCATTGGTTCGTCAGCTCGACCGCCGGGTCGTGTCAGGTCAGAGAGAAACAGTCACATCTGATAGGACGTATCAGATTAGTCAGCAAACGTGTAATGTACAGTATGTGGTCGACTGGACCGGTGTGAGGCTCTCAGTTAGGGATCCCTTTAGCTCAGTGACTGACTGAGTGCGTCTGGCTTCCGATCACGAAGGGGACAAACGGATGTGACTGTCCAGCACCTCAGACTCAGACTGGTTTGTTCGAAGCTTCTCCAGTAGCGGAGGCTGCACTGACATCATGACGCACAGCCTCGTATGGATTTTCATTGAGAGCTCCTTTCATTTTTTTTTTTTTTATAACAGCTAGATTTCATGTGTCATTTAGAGCGACACCTTTATTGTGTTCTAACAACCTGCTTTTATAACCTCCTATGGCACAGTATGCTTCAGTGGAACAAAGGCCTTCTCTTATGTTTTGTTGCTGTGCTTACACAGTAAAGAGGCGCAGTGTTCACACTGAAGCCGACCAGCCAAACCTCAAAATAAACGGGTAATATCAGCCGTCAACACTGTGCAGACTCTGTCTGAGACGTTGTATTAGTGTGGTTTAAAGTATTTACAAACAGTCCATGCTACCAGAATTCATTTGGCTCTGTCTCCTCGTCTTTGTTCGTTAAAATCATGACATCAGACACTGTAAAAGTCTGTTTAAAATCCCTTATCACTAATACGCCGGGTGACCGCGGTCACCTTAGTGATGACGTTATTGTGGCTGTTCAGCCAGCCTTTTAAAGCTGTGCAAACTCCTGCTTGTAGTTCAACTTGAATCAGTGCTCTGCCTGTACAGCATCTCTGACTGTAGTATAGTGGGAATATTACAGATGGTATGGGTGTACTGGTAAGAGTGGTATGGTGCAGAAATGCTATGTTTTCTCCTCCATATTTTAAACTAAACCTCTCTGTGGCGGACAATCTTCTTTTCATCCATCCACTCCTGGCTCATCTGCTCTGCCACCTCCCTTCACTTTCTTTTCTTCATCATCCACCCGTCCGTCAGTCCCAGTGCAGCTGCAGGTCTTGCGTATCCAGGAAGTCCGTCGGGATCCCCAGTGGTGTGAGCGCGCCAGCAGGACCTGGAGGCATGGTGAGGTCCAGCCACTCCATGTTGTCCAGGCCTGGGTCGGACAGGCCCATGTTGAGGGAGGAGGGCGAGGAAGAATCGCAGAAGGACAGCTCTGATGTGTCCATGGGCGAGTAGGGCTGCTGGTCCATCAGCTGGGCCTGCAGCTCCTCCATCAGGCCCCGTGTGCGTGGGTCTGACGCCGGCGCCGTTTCGGCCAGTGTGCCCTCCAGGAAGGCCTCGAGCTGATTGTCTGTGGCGAGAGAGGAGAGGCTGGGCAGGCTGGGGCCGACGGCCGGGCTCAGGGTGGCCGGAGGAGCCACCTGGATCTGTGGTGGCGGCCTGGAGAGGACGGTGTTGACCGGCAGGGTGGAGATGTTTGCTGTGACTGGGATGGTCTTAGTGAGAGATGTGGGAGGGTCCTGCTGGATAAATGGAGTGATTTCTGGAGGAGGGGATAAAAGCAGAGATTATTATGAGAGTTCAACCAATGAGGGCGTCTTTGAAGACAGGCAGACACACTTTTTAAATCAAATTTTCAAAAACTTTTTGATCAACCTGCCAGTTATTTAACAATATTAATTACATGAATGTGGATGTTGTCATAGTAATGTTTTTGATACAACTGATCGACCAAATCCACCTTGTTTGGTCAAGTTTTTGTACCACACACTGCAGGAGCTGGACATTTCAACAGTAAGCTGTAATGTCACCAAGCTGAAAATGCTGCAGCCTACACAGCAGTCTGCCTGAGACTAGAATGTTTTAACTCGCTCATACTAACAGAATGCTGTGGGTTTGTACACCTCCTTACCTCCACTCTCTATGAGAATGTCGAACAAGTCATCCATTTGCTGGCTGGTTGCCGTGGGAACCTGAAAAGACAGTCAACGAGGTTAAGAGACTCGAGGCTGTTCGCCAAAAGCAAAACAACTTCTCAAGGCTTGAACACTGAAAATAGTCTCATACGCTTTTGTGCTGTTTTGTATTGTGAAGGACACAGTGGTGCTTACTGTGTGTGTGTGTGTGTGTGTGTGCAGATCTAACCTGCGAAACATTGTTGACGTGCAAGTTGCGGCTCTGTTTGATGGCCTCCTCGTAGCGGGGAGGCTCTCTTGTCTTGGGAGGCTGAGTAACAATGGAGGTGGGCTGAAGGATGAAGGTTGGCTGAGGGGAAGAAGACTGGAGGAATAAGAGAGAGGAGGAGAAAAGCCAGTCAGACAGGATTAAAAACCGTCAATAGAAGCAAACTTTGCAAGTTGAGTTGGGAAAATTGTTATATGACACTGTGAATAATGCCTGATGCAGCCTGAACCAAATGGTTATAACTCAGCACTGATACCTTATTGAGGGGCCCGTTGGAGATGTGGTGGTTGGGTGAAGCCCGTGGAGAGATCCTGTTATCTGGGGATCGTCTCAGGAAACACTGAGTATTCATCTCAGGCCTGTTTTGGTTCTCCACAGCAGTAGTGTTATTGCACACAGTCAGAGTCTGTTGAGACAGAGACTAACATCAGTGTCACTTTAAAGGAGTAGCTGAAGATACAGCAAATGGGACAAACTGAGAAGTAAGCATCTCCATAGATGCCAGAAATGTTGGCGAGAGTGCGGGTCTTTTGATGTAGACCACTCTCATGTTTTTTTGAAATGTCACAACTGTATTTTGGGAAATGGTGTATAAAGAGCTTAAGCACATACTAGGATACGAGGTTCCTAACAGTTGTCTGGTGCGTTATCCATGTATGTTATTGCTAGTAACAGATATTTGATCAAAATATTGCTAGTCGTAAGCAAGAAAGCTCTCACTAGGAACTAGGGCAAAGAAAAACCACCATTGAAGGACCAATGGCGAACAATTGTGGAAGAAATCTTATTAATGGAGAAACTGACACACATACTGAGACTACGTGAAGTGCAACTAGAAAGAAAATGGGAAAAACGGACCCTATACAAGACTCAAAAAGAGGACGCTGGATCGAAATAATAATCAACAGATAAACTAATCCGTAAGGCTGTAAAAATGCGTGTCTTTATCCAAGCAGTTTTTGTTAGCTAGCTCATTAGCTCTAATTATTTTTTAATTATTTTACTTTTTTAATGCTTTTGAAACTGACATGTCAATGTCACAAAAATTGTTTTAATAAAGATTTAAGTGAAAAAAAAGAAAAAAGAAAACAGTCTGACACATGGATGAGTAGCCTGCCTGGGCACACATGCGTTCAAACTCCTGTCAGAGGTCAAGCACACACGCATGCTAGTTTTTCATCATGTAACGATTTAGCAACAATGCATGTGTTTGGAAAGTAATGAGCATACTAGGGCTGTCACTTTTTATTCGAGTTTCGGACATTCGTTCAGACATGGGGTGAAAAGTTCATGTTCCAGCTGTAATTACCTGTTCGAAATGTCGGCTGCAGTCTCTACAGGTGCATCAGACAATTTGATGTAGTTTGCCTTGTGATCCAACAGAGGGCGCTCTACAAATTCACTATCATGTTGACCTATTGCATGCCCTACTGACGTACCACTAAATGAAGCTTAAGTTAATGTCTTGTTTAGCTACCAAAATGGAGGACAACAGCTAGCAAAGCCGTCCTGAGTGGACAATCACGACACCAAAACATCTGAGAAGCAGCGTGTGGAAGTATTTTGGGTTCTACACCATAGATGGCAAAGTCACGCACGAAGATAAGGCTGTCTGTTGACTTTGTAAAAAGCAGCTGTCTTACTCTTCAGTGACAGCAAACTTGCAAACCTGCTAGCTTACCACCCAATTTTGTTTGACCTTGATTTTTTTAAAAAGTGACAGCCCTCGAGCATACGACTGGATAAATGAGACTTGGATTATTCTGCACAAGTTGTATGGGAGTATACTTTATAGTTTTGCTGTTGTAAAACGTGGACCCTGATTACTTCAATTCATCAAAAATGCTCGCCATTTTCAGATTCTTCATTCAATGTGGAGACGTGAGAAAAACACAATTTTCATCATGAATTCAACGTAACACGGGGTGAGTAACTGATACACAAGTTCTCATTTTGTGGGTGAAGTATTCCTTTAATAGGAATAACATTCAGCAGATTAATAGATAATCATAATCAAAACAATCCTTGCAGCCCTGCTCACATCAGCTACAGCAGTACTTCTCCAATTACCACCACTACAGGGCACATTACTGTCATATGTCAGTGACAGATGAGTATTGTTGTTTCAGCCAAGGCAAAATGAGGGGTTTAGTAAAAGTCACTGTAGCACAGTGTCCTCACAGAAATGCAACTAACCACATGGCGGGACTGACCTGCAGCAATGGGTTCTGGTTGGTTAAATGCTGGCTAGGTGCCGTCTCCATCGTAGTGGTTTGCAGCTGAGGGACTGAGGCCTGCACCAGGCTTGGATTTGAGACAGTGGCCTGGAGAACAGGCTAAGACAAGAGGAAAGAGTGCAAGAACACAACTGTGAGTCTACACATAGTTTTCTCATTTGTAAGCCCCTGAGGCAGGTAAACAGTTCTCTAACAGACACCACACCACATGATGTCACTCTGATTTATTCCAGACTCACCTGCAGGCTGACAGTGGTGTTTGGGAGCTGGATTGCAGTAGCGTTATTGGGCAGTGAGACTGGGAGGAGGATCTGAGTTCCAGCCTGGCCGGTCGTGGTTAACAAGGTCTGAGGCTGACCCAGCACCTGGGACACTCCACCTGAGTGGCTGATGAAGAACTGCTGCAGGCTGGGGGCTGCTGGTTGGGACTGTGGCTGGAGTTTGGGGCTTCTCTGTGACTGGGAGAGCAGCTGTGGGCTGCTGGTTATCTGGGGCTGGGCTTGGGGCTGGATCTGGGTGATGAGCTGGGTTTGGGTCTGGAGCTGGAGTGGCTTGCCAGAAGAAACCGTCACATCCTCCAGCTTGACCACTGTTGGCAGGGTGGAGAGAGTCTGGGAGCCCAGGATGGAGTTGGGCATTGAAGCGGCAGTGGATGAACAGTTTGACAGGACTGTTCCCTCAACCTTTACTAAATTTGAGTTCAGGACGGTAGGAACAGGGTTCATGGCGGAGTCAGCAGTGGGGCCACCCTGGCCTCTCTTCTCCACCTCCAGCTGCATCTTCAGCTCCTCCACCAGCTTCTGCTCCTGCTCCAGCTTCCTCATCAACTCCACTATCTGCTGCTCCTTCTCATGGAGCCGCCTGTCCTTTTCCTCTGGGACTTGGAAAGAGGAGAGAGGTGAGGACTGTGGACCTGCCCAGCCAGAGCTCACCGTTTGTGTTTCAGAAGGAGCCTCACACATGCCTACATCCTGCTGGAGGGCGGAGCGATCATTAGGAATGGGTGAGACTGGGGGTGTGGGGTTAGTGGTCTCTGGAGCCACCTGCTGGACTGGAAGAACTATAGCAGGGGTGGTAGTGGTGGTGGTGACCTCCATGGGCACGGAGGAGAGGATGGTAGTGGCTGGGGCAGGAATGGTGGCAGGAGCAGAGGTGCTGTGGTTTTCCTGGAAAGGCTTCAGTCTTTCTATCAGATCAGTCTTTGTTCCTGACACAGGGAGGCCACGCAACTTTAGCTCCAGTTTTAGCTCAGCAACCTGGACAAATAAAAATATTATATCATCAATTGTGGTTAAGTGCAAGAGAAGGAGTGCAGCTGATTTGAATGGAATAGTTCAAAACTTTGGCTTTTTTTTTTTGAAGCTACAGCCAGTTGGTGATTATCTTAGCACACAGACTGAAAGCAGGGAAAACAGCTAACCAGACTCAGTCCAAAGTTTAAAAAAATCTGTGGTCTGGCACCACTAAATTTGACCTTATACTGGGACTATTTCTGACTGGGCCAGGCACTTCCTGGAGTGACTTTAGTGGAGCAACCACCATCACCAAGTCTCAAGAAAGTCACTGATCTCTGCAAAGATAAAGTCCTGCAAATAACCCCAAATAAAACCACAACTTTTTAAACAGAAAGATACTGTTAATGTACATGTAATTAATGAGTTTATTAGTAAATTTTAGCGGTGCTGCTAGTAACATTTGGACAGAACA
>JAPZEB010000014.1:25824869-25835599 GCA_029783705.1 Chaetodon striatus | reverse complement strand
CTCCCACCCCTGACACATAGAGCTCCCCCAAAAGAGACAGTGTAATTCGAACATTCAGCTACCTAGTGCCTAGTCAATCCTCAGTAGCTGTAAAAGGATGGGATGTTGTTTCATTCCATTTCCCCATAATCCTCTCTTTACCAGGGTATGACATTTCACAGGCTGTTATTATGTGCTCACAATCCTGCTGCTTTAACATTTGGACCATTGCAACCCAAAAACAAAACAACCCTAGAGTGCAATCACAAGAGAAACAAAGTCGGACACCCACCACCAAAATACTAGGTGTATAAAAGAGATTTTGCAGACCCACAACATTTCCAGAACTCAAGCACAAGCTGCCAACACCATTAGCCCATTAGCCCACTAACCTACCACAACAAAGAAGAGTGCTCACCTTCTCTGAACCTAGTGCAGCATTCAGTGGGGGTCTCTACCTCCATGCAGGCCATTGTCTGAGACCGAGAGTCCTGGCCTACAGAGCAGTCCAAAATACAACTGAGTGATTAAGCCATTTGATCCAAAGGTGACAGCCTTTGTATCAAAGCCTAAAATATGTCGCTTATAGTGATATCCTCTCTCAGCCTTGGTGCAAAAAGATTAACTGAATGATGTGATGTGTCTGAGAGTTAGAGGAGCAACACTGGGCTCGTCCTCTAACCCTCTATCCCTCCCTGATTTTTTTTTTTTTACTGCAGGGTAACAACCCCTCCTACCCCTCCACAAATACTTCCCTCTCTCACTCAGCCCGTTTGGGATGGCTTATTTGCTAGCTGTCGGCGATCCCAGCACAGCCTGATGTGATGTCTACACTGGTTCCTTGTAACTACTGGGGAACAGTAAAGAGTCTGAGTCAGCACTGACTAAGGGCACAGGACGATAACATACATATCTTCAATCTGAAAAGACATCAACACAAGTTTTTAATTGCTGTCACATTGTTTTGGTAGTGGGCCTACGAAGGATACGTCACATTCAAACAGGGAGGGGTTGTTTGCAAAAATGAATAGTGACCACAAGCCACTTCTGCATTCACAAGAAAGGATGCGTCAAAACTTACAGAGAAATACAAGCTGTCCTTCTCTAACAGGAAACAGCTGGCCTCACCAACTTCACATCTTTTGTCTCCCTCATCTCTTTGGTAAGAAACTGAGTGCAACTTATTCTCCCAGGGTAAGACGACCGACTGCATCACCTTCATGGCTATGCAAAACTGTCATATAATATGTCATAACCTTTTGCATACTCTGGAATGGCGCAGCTTTAACTCCAGCTAGAGCTAAGTTGACACCTTAACAGAAACCGTATAGCAAAGGTCTATGTGGCTCCTGTTTATACAGACATTTTGGAGGGCTTGCTGGACAGAAGCTATACATCCCTGAAAGAAACGAACCGTTCTGACCCAACTACACTCAGTACATAGCTGGAGAAAGGTATGCAGCGGGGACATGTTTGTTAAAGGCGATATATATAGACTTCCAGTCAGTGGCATTGTCCTCAATTCCTCCGGGAAATGCTTCTCAGCCTGACGAACACATGCTGACCTGTGACCTAAGCAGAATGAGGCAAGAGGTGGATGACATGACAGGGCTGTTTATGCACACAGAGACAGGCGGTCAGCGGGTCAATGACGGAAACACAGGCTAACAAAAAAATGTGTCTGTTTCACCTGCAGTTAATATGTGAGGGTTTTAATATTATCTAAAAGGGGATTTAAAACCTATCCAACAATCCAAATATGACACACCCTGGCCAAACAGCTGATGAAATGTGGGAAAAGTGAAATCAGTGCTACAAAAAGAACCAGAAATTACAAATCTACAGATGTGATGCATTGATTAAAGGAATAGTTTGACATCTTTTGTTTTCTTGTCGAGCGTTAGATGGGACAACAAACACCTTTTTCAAATCTGCCTTTTCAATATGAAGCTAAGGCGAAGCCCAGCGTTCATAGATTAGCATGAAGACTGGAAACAGCTAGCATAGCTCTGTCCAAAGGTAAAAAAATCTACCTACCAGCACCTCTTAAGATCACTAATTAACATGCTACATCTCATGTGTTTAATCAGTACAAAAACCAAAGTGTTAAAAACATCACCATGAGGTTTCCAGATGCCAGTAAAGACTCCAGGAAGTTACTGGAATTTGCCAAGACAGAGTCCGGCACATAACGTTGTAACAGCAGTTTCACACAAAGCTCAGATTTTCATCCAAAATATCTGCACAAAACTAACTGATTTTGTGGATTCTTATGAATGCTTGCACATCCCCGTGTAACACTGTGCGGGGGAACATTTTTCAGAAGGACATTGATTTCAGCAGATTTCCACATGGCAAATAAAGGTTTGACCAACGACATCCTTTGTTCCAACTGATGTCATACCTCCAGGTCTTAGCTAACTTGCTGCCAAAATGGGGGAAAGTCTTATCAATTTGGTTTCTGCTTCAGCTGGGATACAATGAAAATAATTATGTAGCTGATTTGCACTTTCTAATGTTGTATCTTGGTCAGTGAACAGGGCTTAGCATCAAATTTGGGGTCTGGTTAATTTTATGTATTGTGTAGTTAGTATTAGCCCCTCAGACATTCTCTATCTGGATAGGTTTTTGTTGTGTGGATGGACAGAGGTGCTATTTAGGAGGAAAAATGGAACACAGCAAGACGGATAATTCACACTACACCTGGTGTGCATTGTTGTCATGTGGAAAATTCACATGGGGATTTTCTGTATTCCCCCATCATATTTTCGCAGCGCACTAGTGAGAAACAGCTTTTGATCCCTAACTTGCCATTTTTACACTTTGTAAGAACAAACAAGATATAAAGTGGTAACTGATGAGCTTTAGGGGTGCTGGTAGGTGGATTTTGTTACTTTTGGACATGCTAAGCTACACTAACTCTCTAGCTTCATATTAAAAGAAGTGGGTGTTATTAATCTTCACATCTAACCCTCAGCAAGAAAGCACACAAGTGTATTCACAAAATGTTGCACTACTTCCTTAAAGCGGCCTGATAAAAGTACAAGGAAAAAAAAATTGACACCACTGTCCCAGTTATTTTTTTACCCTGTTAACAGAATAAATAATCTGACAATATCACTATCAGACAACCAGAGACCTCCCAGTGGGTCAGCCTGTGATGTGTGTTTATGTGTGTGAGACGTTTTAATGAAGACTGACAGCTTTCTGACTTGAAACAGAACTTGCAAACAGTGTTTAACAGGGAGGACTGTGTGCACCCACCCATGACTCTGGCCTATTTTTGAACATTTGACTAAAGACTGAATTCCAAAAATAAATCAAATACAACAGCGCAGTTGCGATTGACTTCCTGCGCAACAGAGAGAGCAGCTACTCAACAAACAATTTTCTTTAAAGAGTGAGACTCAGGAGTTAATTACAGACAACACTGGCTATTTATAAACCTTGGAAAATGCTGTGGATGTAAGTTTGCCTCCTACTTTGGAGAGCAGCCGATAATCATCCTATTTCAGTCGAAAACTTTTGACTATCTTGTGTTTCTTGCTGTGCACTCCTTTACCTTCTTAGCAGACTTTTGCTGTTATCAGTAACCTTATTGATTTCACATAATGAGCTACCTCTTACTGGCCAGACTCTCATTGCCTGTCACAACAAACTCACAGCCCTGGGTCTTGACGTCCCACTTTGCTGACAGAGCAGCACTCCTCCCCCTCCCCCGACTCTCTGAGCTACAGCCTCCTGCCTCGCACAACTGAAGTGGTGTTAGACACTCAGACCTGTCATGATGGTAGACAGATTAACACCTGCATGTTAAAAACCAATACGAGAGAGGGGACTCGGCGGTTGGCAAAATGCTGGGGATGGCTCACAGGGTGGAAAGTATGAGGTGTGTGTTCTCACTAGAGGGGAAATGACAAAAGCCGAGATGATGAGTGGGTGCTACTACTGTTGTTGACATTCCACAAAAATGTTCCACCGTTGAGACGTTTTACTGCGCTCTCCTGCAGACAGCAGCAGCCACTGTGCACGGCGGCACAAAATCCTGCTATTATCCAAAACGTGTTTAATCCACAGCTCTGGCTCGACACCCCGCGTTTGTTCACAGCTATCTGACAAATTACATTTTTCTGAGTGCGGCGATCGATATCACAGTGACTGCGCTGAACTGATCTCCCTACACCATCTAAAGCCGTGATTAGGAACTGGCAAAGGCAGCAGTGAATTTAACCCACTCCTAAAGCCTGGTAATCATGTACCCATCCATCAGTGTCTGAGTCAGTCCCATGTGGCTGCCAAAACAACACCAACACCATGAGGGTAATGAGAAGCTAACATACAGGCTGGCTCGCATGATTATTTTGTTGTGCACTGCACAAAAGAAACGCTGATGGAAGTTTCACTCACTTTAATGACCAATTTGAACTTAATAGTGTATTTATGCAGTACGTGCCTGTGTGCATGTGTACATTCATCAACAGTGTGTAGGCCATCTATGCATAAAGGTTATTTAAGGTTAAACAGGGCTGCTATAGGTGTAATCATGTTGGAGGAGTTGCAAATAATGTAAGAGAATGTTGTCATATATGTGTATATTAACTGTTGAGCTGATTTTTGTGGAATTTAGTGTCACCAGTGGTGGAATTTAACTTTCCAAGGAATTTCAATTTTCTTAATGCTACTTTACAAATTTACTTTCATCTCATTTCATCTTATTTAATCTCAGAGGTAAGTACTGTACTCTTTACTTCACTACATTTGTCTGACAGCTTTAGTTACTTTACAGATTACTGTTTTTCATCACCTTCCTGTCCATTGAAAACCACGTATCTCCAGATGTGTTGATTTTGAATGTTTGTGATGAGCTGAAATGTTCCTGTATGTATTGAGAAAATTCTCCTATGTACATCCTAAGTTAATTAAACTCTTTTAAAACCCCTCTTGGAGGAAATACGACGCTATATGTAAAGCTGAAATGGGGAAAAGAATGAGGTTTAAACACTACAGATGAATTTTATCATATTTGGATAACACAACAATCTACAACATCCTCACGTACTTAGAAAGAACACTGTCGGAAGAAAATAATCAGAATAGTTATTATACCCTAAATCAGGGGAAATACTTGCCCAACATACCCATGCATTTTGGCCCTGTTTTGGGTAAATGTTCATATGATTATTATCAAAATGCTTGGCTATGAATCCAAATAATTTCAAATAGCCAAGGGCTCGACTGCAAACGTCAGATTTTTATATAACCTTTGATTTCGTTTTTGCTGTCTCAGTTTTATTTGTATGTGTACCAGCGACCGAGAGAGTAATTTGTTGTCTTATTTTAGCAGTAACATTACTGTTTCCTGTAGTGTTTAACAGCCAATCAAAGTGCTCCGTGCAAAGTGCTGCAGAAAGAACACAAAGACTGATTGATTTTATAGATAATTTTAAGAAAAGATGGTAAAAACAGCACCTAGAATTAGGATACCTTGATCATGTATGGTATTGTATTTTGTCAAGATGACAGGAGACATTATTCTCAGTATTAAGAGAAGACAGATATTTATTGCAACTCTTGTTGGCAGCTTGTAAAAAGGCCATCATGCTGAGATGGTGAGAGGCAGAACCACCAACACAAGATGACTGGCTGACAATTGTGGATGAGATATGTGATATGGAACTGTTAACTCATAGGCAAAGAGCTGAGGGGGAGGGATGTCCAGAGAAATGGAGAGCTGAATCACTGAATATGTCACAGGGATAAATAGGTTTTGTGACACAGGGCAATCCAGATCTTTTCAAATGTTTTTTTGTTTATTTGTTTTGTTTTCTGTTTTTTGGTAACCTCTCATACTTATGTCATGTGTTTGTGCTGGGAAACAATAAAAATAAAGTATTAAAAAAAAACCCTGGATCAGCTGGAAAATGCATCATCATAAAGCTGAAAACAGGGCGGTTTTCGGAAACCATGACAAGAGATTTGTGGTTCTTACAGGACAGCCAAGCTACAAACACGTGATGATCTTACAGAGTATGATGCACTGCTGTAGATTACACTGCTCCCTCAGTATATACAGGAGTTCAAATGAGCAAAAACGTAAACATCTACAGCAGTAAATTGCAACATACACATGAATGCAGCAGTGATATATAAAAGTAAAATACTGACAGGGAACATTTGACTGCACAGTGAGTCTAAATCTTATGTCTTAAGTACATTTTACAAGGTTTTAATACAGGAGTTTTTTTGCTGAAGTACAGGATATGAATAATTTTCATGAGATAACTTTTGTTGTGATTTGGCGCTATATAAATAAAACTGACTTAAATTCCACCGCTGAATTTCAGTGACTCCGTTTAAGGACACACATCGACATTTTAACCCCCTGTACATTTTTAATTTGTGACTAATAAGAATAACTTGTTTTTACATCTTCTTCCTCACTGTTTTTTTTGTGTCATTTGGTCATCTTCCTGCCTTAGCATTTTGAAAATAGAAATCTTTTTTTGGTCACTCATCATCATCGGTGGCCTGTTTAATGTGCCTTCAGCCCTAGCATGCCACGACAGGCCTGTGCAGCCATCATATCCTCACCATTTTTGCGTTCATTGAGCGGAGGCAATGGCTGCAGCGACAGCTCCTCCATCTCATGGGTCACCGCCTCGCTCTGGGGACTGGGCATCAGCAGACTTGACATTTCACAATCCCCCTCTGCTCCTAGCTGCCCGTGACAAGCCTGAAGCTCCATCTTGCCTCAGGAGGGGAAGGCAAGCAACAGGGGGGGTTATTGGTCACCGTCCCTTTGGTTTTTCTCTCGCTGCTACCTGTGTGGATACAAGAAACAAGAAGAGGAAAGTTAGAGGGAAATGTAGTAACTGCCATGCTCCTCTCACTGAAGAACGCAACAGGAGGAATACGTCACTCAAGGATCTTTGTGGGCTCCTCATGAACATCAGTAATTCAGAATAATAACCATCATCCTGTTGGTATGACTACTTCACCCAACTGGTGAAATGCTAAGGGTGGCATTTCATTTGGGCCATCTGGAAGAGCTCAGTGGCAGCCCAAATTATTCATTAAACGAGCTGGGTTGGCTATTATGCCGAATAATCGCCTTCAAACCGCTGCTCGTGAGAAACAACGCCAGTGTGTGCATGAATGTTCTCTCTGTTCAGACAGGCTTCATAATCTGGAATATGACGTCGCTGTGGCGGTTTCAAACAGGGGGAACGGAAACATTTCGGGGAGCAAAACAAACAGTTTAGTATCCATGGCTTCCCAGCAGCCTCTTACCCAGCAGATGACAGAGTGCTCAGTCTGAACATGCATGCTATTTATCGCTCTTCAGCAGCACCCACATCTAGTCATTCCAGGACCTAAGCACTCTTTACTAACCACCCTGATGTGTTGCTTTTGGCTGAGGACCACTGTGTTCCTATGGCTGCTTTTATTTCTCCCTGTAGGTCCTTCAAGTGCCAAAGGCATTAGACGTTCCAGGGAGACTACGGGACTATGAGAGACTGGTTGCTGAGTGCTGATGACATGTCATGTATCCAAACACAACAAATCCTAAACCCTAAATGTTTCATCATCTCTTGATCTGCTTTTAAAGATTGTATCATCATCTTTAAGAAAAGCTCTGTCATTGAGTGCAAGTGAGATGTACTTTCACCCACACATGCACTGAATTTCTGCTGTTTGCCAGACATTAAGCTTTTCATTTTTCTGATTTACACTAAACATGGTCGTCCTCAATGACAAGTTCATAATATTCCTGCACAGAGTTCAACATTTGCTGATTGTTATATTTATCAGTGGTTAGCAAATAACATGGGCGTTGCCTGGCCTGGGCATTCTGGGCTTTAGCCCTCAAGATTTTTTCTTAAGCCCCAAACAGTTTGAGCAGTTCATAGTGACTAAAGAAGATGAAAGTGTTGTAGGTCTGCCTCTTGAATAAAAAGAGATGGAATGAGAGCAGTATGGTGGCAGCGAAGATGTCACATGACAGAGCCCATTGGCCTGCCAACCTGGGAGCACATGCTGTACTGTAGGGGCTGCCCCGGGGTGCAAAGAAAATGCAAAGAAAAGCTTCGGTACAATTTAATCTTGTGGCCAGTAATGCAACAAAAACACACACACCCAACAACACTGTTAAGGAAGCAGAGGAACTAGTTTATGTTGGTAGAGCTGTGGTCTGTTTGACAAATGTAGTTAGCATACAGTTAGCAATGGACTTGACATGACAATATTCACAACTTGGATTAAAAGTCGTTAGGATTCTTTTGGTGGACCGTTACGGACTAAAGGAACATAAATAATGGAGAAACTGACACACATTTGGACTGGTGAATCTAAATGAATTATACTTTGATGCTTATGGTTAAAATTAACTTAACGACTTAATAATGGAGAGCTAACTTTGTGTAGCATGTCCATATTGACAAAAGTAATGTTATGATGCTTATATTTTGACTGATGATGCTAAGACACTTAGTAATGACGTTAGCTCAAGCTGGAGGTTTTGAGAGGTTTTATTTTTCTGAAAGCCAAGACTTTGTTTATTTAAAAGTTAGGTGAAAACCAGCTGTCCTGGGCCCTGCTGTGTTACTATCATATTAAGCCTTTTATTCATAATTTCAGGGAAGGAGGGAGGGACAGGTGCACTGAGTAGGACCAGAGAGGAGCTGAAAAGTGTCATGGCTAGCTTGCAATCCTTTACAAGCTTCAAAACTGTATTCACTGTCTTATTATTTAAAAAAAGAAAACAAATGACAAAAAAAAATAAAAAATCGAGATGTGAGCATGTCACATATATAATATTACTGGTTTGTTGATGCATTAATGTGTTCATCACTTAAATATTACAGCTGGTAAAGGTTTAGTCTTGTACTTTGACTTTAAATGTGGTGTCAGAGTGCATAAAAAAGCATCAAATAGAGCATGTTTATCAAAAAATGTTGCAAGGGGAGGATTCCCCCCGGCTAGTGTCCAGGAAATTCCCCTGGCAAATAACAACAAAGACTAAAATTAACTGTCATTAAAAATGACCCCATTTTACCTGCCTTGCTCTCAAACTTGCAGCAAATACATAGTTGAAGTTTCGCCAAAATCCTCTGACGCCACTCAACTCAACTCCTGTTTCCAGGATAATTGAAATGCTCGCCTGGACTTCAGCTCATAAACTTTTTCTTTACTCTCCGCCATTTTCTCGGAGGAAAAAAAAAGTGTTTAATCATTCTTTCCCACTTGCCTGATTGGGCAAATGAGTTTCTAAGTTTACTAGCCTGACATGGCATTTTACTTGCCCCAGGCGAGGGCTTTCCTTCACTGTTGAGCCCTGCTGTGGTAATACGAGGTGGGGAGAACGATTAAGAGAAAACCTAAATGAGCTGCTGATTATGTGCTAGAATTCCTACAAATAGGTGAAATAAGAGCAATCCAGAGTTGTTGCATTGCCTTTTTTCAAAATGAATTTTTGCATTTTTTTCCACATTTTTTTTCCATCTTATTTTCTCCCGTTTTTAACAATTAAAATTCTGAATTCAAATTTTTTTTTCAAACCATAAATAATTATCCCTAGCAATACATGAACGTACATATTTTAGATAGGTTTTCCCTGGGCTATGTTTACATTAAATATAAAGAGTTCTGGTGCTGTTTGTCTGTACCTGGCAGTTGAAACGTCATAATTAGAGTGACTACAAGTAATTATTTCATGGTCCCAGCTGAAGACCCGACGCCCCTGTCTTTAAAACTTCCTGTGTACTTTGTAGTAACCGATACCTGCCATGTCTGTGACATTGTGAGAGTGCATTCAGCCTCATAATCAGACATCAAGTATTCACATGGAAGTCAATTCCAGTTCACTTGTCTTGTACTGGCAATCTAGATTGGTGCATGTTGAATCTATTGACGACTGCAAAATTACCCCACTCTGTAAAACGTAGCTCTTGACCCGCCGCCACTTTCTGGGCCCTTAATGATGATGAAGTGCCACTAAAACACCACACTGCAGACATTATCCAGACCTTGATGTTCAACCTCCGTGGTTTTCTGTGACAGAAGTGCATTAACAGATCTCCAGTAACAGCATCATGAGTGATGCACCAGTCTCTGCTCTGTAGCATGTAAGTACTTCCCATAGATTACAACCAAGCTGTGCATCCTGTGGTGTGAGGCCTTTTGCTTTGAATTTTCTGCGCAAAGTCAAAGCAGTTAGAAAGGGGAGTCTATGAGCATCGACTCTGGTCACAGTGCTATCCATCTCTCAGGCTGTCTTTCCATGAGTGTAGGAGGTCATTAAGCAATGAAATTTAACATCAGCCAGCCAGGTACTGGATTTCACTCCTCACTGCAGAATAATCTACCTTCTTTAATAAAGAGCTGGAACACGAACTGCGACAGAAGAATAAACAGCACTTAATTACCTTTTTAAGTATCTGGCCCTTCATGCAGAACTAATATCCTTAGTTAAATTATCTAACTTTATGTGCTCAACATTTTGACTGGGATCAAATCACAGATAAAGTCACTAACTTCAGTGTTTTAATTTGATAGGATAAACTGATCCAAGCTGTAGATCTTAAAAAGGAAGTCTGATAATATTCACTCAAAGGTTCACAAAGAAGTACACAAGCACAAATTGTTTGTGGCAGCCTGCTGCAATATCAACACTTACCGCCACATATTTTTTATTTATTTATTTATTTCCTATTCTAAATCAAATGGCCAGTAAAATGAATTAATTGAAAAAT
>JAPZEB010000014.1:25753297-25768674 GCA_029783705.1 Chaetodon striatus | reverse complement strand
TGTTGAATCGGTGACTAGAGAGCATATCAGTGAATAAAATCACTCTGATTGGCAGTTCAGCTCAGCTCAGCTCAGAAGTGAGGAAAGTAAACAAAGACCTAAAGTCAAGAGGGAGTGAGATTAAAGCAAACTTGTTCCATAAGGGAAAATTATGTTTCTTTATCCATTGGGCTCTTTAGCAGAAATATTAGTGTTCGCTGGCACACAGTAAATATGCTCTGTTCCATCAACATTGGGTGGTGTTGTTAATATGCTAACTGACTAACTAGCATCTTGAATCCATCCCGTTGGTCTTCTGGTTTCCCTCCTTGAATGACAAATACAGACTGTAATGTCTGCTGGTGCGAAGAGCTATTTCCTTGCACGGGCCCAGAACGTACGTGCTGGTTGGCTGTTGGCTGTAGTCTTTGCGGTGTGTTCATGTGCAACTTTTTGGCCGACACATGGCGACATCAGGTGACGCAGCAGGGGATGTTCGTCGCCACTAGTTAACTGAAGTTGGTTTGGTGTGTCTGGGCCTTAACCTTGGAAGGAAAAAGAAAACTAGGAACTAGAAAGGAGAGAGATACGAAGAAAGAAGGGAGGAAGGAAGAAAGGGGGAAAGAAAGAAAGAAAGAAAGAAAGAAAGAAAAGGAAGCTAAATGGTAAGGAAGGATGGATGGTAGGGTGGAAAAAAGAAAGAACAGGACAAGAAAAACAGAAAGTAGGAGGAAAGAAAAAGAAGGTGAAACAGAAAGAAAAAAGAAAGAAAGAAAGAAAGAACAGGACATACTTGGGAGCCTTTCACTTGTAGCATATTTTGAAAAACCTGGGGAACTTTCATTAAGGGAGCTGCGATTTTCAATTTATTTTCAATTACACACAACATCATTAATAGCACGGTGAGGGTATGGCTCGGCCCTGCGGCACTGATGCTGTGTCACTACAGTTGGAATGACTGCACACTTAAAATGGCATGCCGAAACAAGCCTTGCTTTGAATGAGGGGTGCAAAATGAGTTGTTCTGCCGTGTGTGTGAAGGTAGCACTTCTGACTGTGTGAATTTGTTTCTTAAGTTTTAGAGGAACAAATTCGACTTTCTGATAAGTTGGCGTCATTTTTGGCCAATTTGCACTTGAAGGAGGGGTAAACAGGAGGTCAGTATTTGAATTAAAGAAAATACTTGGTCAGGGGATTTATGCATTAAGATTAGAATGTGAGACAAGATAATGATTTCAGGTTACATCATTTGTGAAATTTCCTCGCAAGAACAGTGATACAGTACATGTGTGTATTCTAACTCTGCGTGTGCTTGCATGTTTCGAGGTGCATGCGTGTATAGGTGAGGGGATTTGATTTTAAAATGAGTCTACTGCAGGCTTTCAGCAGAGAAAATGAGCTGCTCTATTTTCCAACGGCAAGTGTTTCCATGGAGGGAAGTCTGGCTGCTCGCTGCCTCGTCTCCAGAGAGACACCCACCAAAAAAAAAAAAAAGAAAAAGAAAAAAAAAAAAAAACTGGCAACAAAAGAGGATAAATTGCAGTCTGAGCATGAGAAAGACATCGGTCTGTCCCAGAAATCTGCACAACAAAGACGAGGAAGATCCCTCCAAAAAAAGGACAACAAAAACTCCTATGTATCCGCGTGCTGATACTACTTCGATGTCAGCACCGTGAAATTGCCCCAAACCATCAACTCCACCACTCTGCATAATCAAACAGCACCAGAATACAAATGTGACCTAAATTTATTTTAATTTCCAGAGCTATGTGAGGACAGCGGTTGCACATGCTGGACCATTAAATAATTAATCTGCCATAAATGGATATTGATGGTTTAGGCCTGTATGTGTGTGTACGCCTGGGTTAAATTAATTTACAATCAAAACCTGGGGCAGCACTGTGTGAAGCCCACCCTCTCCTGATGTGTGGGTGGGCCTGCAGCTATATCATAGATAGAATCTGTATTGGTGGGAACGCCCACAAAAAGTCACTTTCTTTTACGCCAAGGGGGAAAACAAAACATTCGCTAACGCGCTGAAGAGTTGATGTGTGGCTTTTTGCCTGTCAAATAAACTTAAAAATCCAGAGTTTGAGGGTGTTTTTTTTTTCAGCATGGACCCTATTTTCTCAAGGTTTTTGAGTCTAAGTGATTAATGGGAGCAAGGTTTTTTTTAATTAATCCAGTATTGAGCAAGAGCAGCAGGCAGGTTGCAATGTAACCATGCAGGGCATGTTCAAATGGCCAAATTTCGTCCACTTTAAGTGCTTGTTTCTGCCATAGACTGTAAAAATAATGGACGTAGCTACCATGATGTCACCCATTGAACCACCTCTGATTTAGATGAAATAAACCCTTAACTAACCCCTCAGATGTGCAAATATGCTGCCTTTATACATGCTAAAATGTACGTACACAATTTTATGTCCACCTAAAGTGCTTGTTTTTGCCATAGACTGCAAAAATGATGGATGTAGCTACTGTGACATCATCCACTGGTTTGTGGGCTCATGTTTTCAAGCCTCGAGTTCAGCATTACGGCCATCGCTGTCTTGGTTTTTTGAAGCCAGAAGTGAACATATTTGGGTGAGAGGGTGGAGCTTGGGAGGAGCAAGCGGTGGACCTGACTAAGAAGTCGAGAGCACTATCGGCAGAAAGCCTGTCACTTAAAGTGAACCGCCATCCCACGATTGAATTGGCCACATCATGCTAGCTACAGTAGCTGTATGAGTAGCCGACTCATCTAATGCTAATGGTAAGTTAGCAAGTTAACATGACTAACTTTCGGCTATTTCATTAGAATGAAACGAGAAAACGTGACTGCACATAACATTAACATGAACGTTATTTGAGTCACGTCAGATAAACTTTCACCCCCAATGCATGATCCCACAAAACTTAACATCAACAACGTCTGTCTTTTGTTGTTTGTTGTTTTAATTAAGAAACAACAGAAAATACATATTGTGGGTGTAAAACTTGTACAGAAAATACTGCACGGAATTCACTTACAGCTGTAGGGTACTTATATTATCAGTTTAATTGATTATATCTATAGTAAATGTCATACTATCCCTTATGTGGGTTGAAAATATGTTTAAAAAATGTGTTTTCCAGCATTTACAGGGACTGTTATCCCCCTCGCTGACCTTGCTCTGTGACTACGATGACACTGGCTGTATCTATTATGGACACATTCCATGACTCTGTTTGTGTGTATGTGTCCAGGAATAATAACCTTTCATATAACCTTGCCTCTGCTCCAGGTGACTGAATAACTGGCCTGGCTCAACTTTGGTCCAGTCACAAATGTGTGTACATGTGTGTCCTTGATGTTATTTCTAGATGAGGGCCACAAATGCCCTCCAGGTCAAAACATGCTCTCATTATTCCGAAAGACTGTGTGTGTATAGGCATGTGTGTGTGTTCTGTGGTGTAGTCCCTCTATGCTGACAGACACTAAGTGTTTTTATCTGTCCTACGAGGAATCACACGGCTCATCGACAATTATTCAGATCCTGCGAATGAAAACAAAGCAGCAACAGAAGTGTGAACCAGGGAAAATGTTTGATGGGATCACCTGATTACTCAGATAGCGACGCTGACTGTGGAAGTGTTGAATTTGTTACAGTATCCGCATGAGGGCTGTGACTTCTTCGTCACCTCGGAGAGATGAGGTGGTGGGAGGAAGACGCTAAGACAGCAATAGTAAAGAAGCGATAGACGGGAATTAATCCTGTAATAATAATGACGAATAGACCGGCAGGAGAAGAAAAAAAAAATCTTTTTGAAGCCGAGATGGTTTTTCTGAACCTCCTCTATAACTCCCAAAGATGCCATGATTAATCATGCCGAATAAAGTGTGTGGGAGTTTGTAAGTGTGCATATGTATACATGTGTCAGTGCGTCTGAGTTCTGTCGCCATGTCTCCGATGAGCCGCATCCCACACGCACACCGCATGACACCGCCAAGCAGCAGCAGTGAGCTTCCCCCGTATGTATGTGACATGTTTGTGATGCATCCATGTGGCTGTATGTTTCTTGCTCATAGCTTTAAAAATGGAGAAATAAGTCACAAAAGGCCCCACTGTGCAGCACCTTCAGAGCAGCTACAGGAGGAGGCTCTGTCACACATTAAAGGAATAGTTCATCATTTTGGAAAAAACACATTCACTTTATTGCTGAGAGTTCGATGAGAAGATTCATATGACAGTGGGAGGTTAGTTTAGCCTAGCATGCGAGTTAAAAAATAACAATTTGTGGTAAACAAATCATATTTAATGTTTTAATTAGTGAGCTTTAAAGTTGCTGCCAGGTGGATTTGTTACCTTTGGGCGAAGCCAGGTTAGATATACTCACAAGACAAATTTCACTCATTATAACACGCTGTTCAGGGCTCCCACATCTTTGACACCATGTTGCATCAATTTTAGTTCCGTTTTTGCTGATGTCTGCAGTCTGGGACTTCTTCCAGGTGAATGATGTACCATTTTCATTTAATGAAAATGTCTAAATGATGACTGAAAATGTCTTTCAATTTACACTTTAAGGGGAGCACCACCTAAATGAAGAATTCCAATATGTTATTTCCATGGCCTATAAGTTCAATCAATATTGGTGAACATGAGCTACTTTCTCAACGCCAGAAACAACAGAAGGTAATCTCAAACTTGTGATGTCATAGGGTGTAAAGTCTGGAGTTGCTCCATAGACAATGCATGGTAGTCTGATTAGTAGACCCACAAAATGTTTGTTTCCTTTTTTTTTTTTTTAAACCCAAATGAGCTTTATTCTACTGTAGTGTACTTAGTGTTTAAACAGAAAATGTACCCAAATACTCAGAACATTCCCCTGGGTGCTCTCAGTGTCATCTCGAACATCTTTCATCATTCATTGTTTATGGAGCAGCTTCAAACTTTATACCCTATGACATCACAAATTTGAGTTTTAGTGCTCTAGTTTTTGGATTTGGGAGTGACTTGTTAATGTTTTATAACATTTTTGGGCTGTCTAAGAACATAAGGGTGACATGTATGAATTTTGAAAATGGGCACAGTTCCCCTTTAAATATAATTCGAAATCACTTTCAATGGATGTCTATGATTTATCCACAAGAAGCCTGAGGGTGTTTTATTAAGCACACCATTAAGAACTTACAATATATGAACTTCTTGTGAACTTAATTCAACAAAATTTGGGTGCACGTACAGAATGGAGATTTTTTTGGCAGACAGGGTTGAGACATGGTTCATCTGTGTGATTTAATAAAATCACATTTAAGACATGCTCTTATTGGTGAGCAAATGTTTTTGTTTTTTTTAGTTTATCATTTTGGCAGACAGAAATACGCTTCTTTACTTTCTTGCTGAGAGTTATGTGGGATTTATTCTTCTTTGTCGAATCGACGCCCTACCTACAGTGCGGGCCCTGTTAGCCTGACGTACACCTTCCCAGAAATGTAACTACACATCGCAGCTACGCAGACCTTCTGTCTATTTTTGTAACCATTTCCCTCAGTGGAAACGGAGATTTTATTTACTTTTATTTTACAGTACAAACAAAGTACAAACAAAGCTGGCTGTATCTTCATATTTAGTGTACTGACATGACAGTGGTAATAATCTTGTCATTTACCCCCCAACAAAAAAGCAAATAATAGCATTTTCACAAAGTGTTGAACTATACTTTAAAAAAGCAACTGCAAAAACATAATAATAATTATAATAATAATAATGATAATAAATTATACCTTTACACAGTATGAATTAATAATCTAAAAGTCATCTCAAAACTTAAGTACTAGCATTAACTACAACAGTAACTATAGTATAACTTAAGTGTTAGTTGTTTCTGAATATCTTTCAGGCAACCAGGAGTACCCTTTTTTTTATCCAATACATTCAAATAAAAGAATAATAGATTCATCTCCTGGTTTTCTCCTGAGGCACACAGGTCCTTGGGAAGTTGCGCTTGGCTAACCTGTCTAATGTCTATCGGGCAGAATGGGATCTCTGTTAGGTCGTCACGACACACGGCAGGCTTACCTTCAAGGTCTTAAGTGTAGCTGACAACTGAAGTGGACTGGACCAATAGACAATTTGTATGTTGTGGAAATGAATCGGCTCCCTTCGCCGGCTTGTTCCACCGGCTCTTACCGAGCAAAACCGATTTCATAGAAACAATTTAGCAAAGGCCCAGAGATAACACCCTGACCTGAATTCATTAGAGCACGTCCCTTTCAGAGCCCCGTCATTACGCCGGCTTTAGAAGTCAAACCATTCCACCTGGGCCCTTGTCTGCTCAAAAAAGAAAAAAAAAACTGAGAGAAAAGACGGCCTGTCTGAGAGAGAAAAGCATTTTCAATCTCCAAAAGATTTTCTGTATGAATAAAAGATAAACAATTGAAAAAAGAAAAGAATAAAGAAGTTGAAAAAGCGGTCCCCTTTGCAATGCAGTCAGAAGATGAAGCTGACCTCTGAAATTGTCTGCCAGAAAATAAATGCAGGGGAAAGCACTCGTTCAAAGTGAGGGGTGGAGGATGAGATTGCCTGCATGAAACTGAAAAATACACAAAATAAAAAGCAAAAAAACAATTTCAAACACCCAAATACCCTAGCAATGACATGGTACATAACTATTGATTGGCAGTGACCCTTTTAGACCAAAGTAATAAGTGGAAACTGTAACAACAGCCTGGCTTCCATAAACTGCTGCACACTGCAATAATACACAGCTCTAAAGAGGGTGCTGCTTTTGATTGTCATTGACCCAAGACAAGTGTGTCATCAATTAAAGAAGGAGTTTCAATCGGGTAACCCTATTGCATGGAGATGTAAATCCCTGCCTCACATTTTGCCTTAGTCCTTGGACCCTCACAGCAGATAAGGACACCCTTTACCGGGGGAAAAAAAAATCTAAAGAAGAGCAACTGAGGGAGGATTTCATTCCCAGGATATACACATGTGCAACAGAAGTCAAACCACAAATGTCAACCCCATGGTAGCACTAGAGGGAAAGTGAGGGCATCATCAATGTCATTAGGATTTACCCTCTGGACACCATGAATATATGTACTAGATTTCATGTCATGGGTTGTTGGGATATTTAAATCTGGATCAAAAAGATTAACCAACTTGGCGACCGACACTGGCCATGCTGCTACTGTGGCTAAAAAAAAAAAAAAAAAAACATTTAGTTTAAAACATTTTGATGTGAAACCTACTTCATGATTGAAAAACGCAAGCTTCACTTACGCTGTCTGTGTGATGTAGCTTGGAAAATTTGCATCATTTAGACCACAGACTGTATGAAAATTATGGACGTAGCCATTAATTACGTCACCCATTGTCCCACCCATTATCACAAATCTGTATTTGTGGGATTGCCCACTGAGGGAAAACGGAGGGGAAAAAACGAAGCATTCACTACCATGCCGAAGAGTTTAAGTGTGGCTTTTTGCGTGTCAAATGAACTTAAAAATCAAGAGTTTAAGGGATTTTTCAACGTTGAAATTGGTCCTGTATTGAGCAAAAGCAGCGGCCAGGTTGCAATGTTACCACTCAGGGCATGTTCCCACCATCAATTTACGTCCACTTATGCCTGTTTCTGCCATAGACTGTAAAAATAATGGACGTAGCTACTGTGACATCACCCATTGGTTTGTGGACTCATGCTTTGAAGCCTCAGATTTGGCATTTTGCTGTTGCAATCTTGGATTTTTGATGCCAGAAGTGACTATATTAAGACCAAGGGGTGAAGTGAAAAACAGGCTTAAAACCCTTAGAACAAAATGTTTTTACTGGAAAAAGTGAACATCCAACTCCTAGAGGGACTTCTAGTTACAATCAAAGGCTGAACAAGACGTATAAAATGTTCAGATTAACTTTCATGAATTGAAAACACACTGAAATAGCAACAGCTATGGATCCAGCTACATCTATACCCTGTGAATCTTGGGTTCTGCCAATATTATCTTTCCTAACCAATCTTGTTGCTGTGGTAGCGGCTTGTCAACAGATAGCACGAATCTCTACCCCGGCCACACCCTTAGTTATGCGTAACGTTAAGCCTTAATAAAATGTAAACATGCAAGTATATTAATCATTGGTATCGTATCATGTCGCATCGTGTTGTACTGTATCGTATCGTATCAAGTTAAGCTGTCATGAAGGGGGTAAATTTGCTGTAGAGACTAAAACCTTTTCTTCTAACAGGCTGTAAAAATGTTTATTTCTGCCTTAAAGTTGGGTATTTCAATTTGGCTCTTTGCATTGGCTTCATTTTTTAGCCCCGGAGGTCACCGCTTGATTTAGACTTGTTAAGTGTTGTTGGCCAGCAAGTCATTCCACTAAAGACACTGAGATTTTAAATGCTGTAAACATTTTTTTAATGAAACACTACAGCAGCTCATTTCACAATGTTCCCATCTTTAACCATAAAAGAAACTCATAAGTGTGAACAGCTGCTGTAGCTCACTGCTGGAATGACAACTTTAGAGCTTGAGGACTGACATGCACTGCTGTAGGCTACCACTGCCTCCAGGATAATGATAGCTGGCACCCTTCTGGGATAATGGCCCTGATTCGACAATAAAAAAATACGATACACAACTCATTTCACATTGGCTCACTCCAATCAAAGAAGCACACCTCGCCTTCTGTGCATTGTTATCCAAAGTGCCTTGCAGTACAATCAGCGTGGGCGGCCCTTAACTGTGGTGATGTTAGTGCCATGGCTCTAGCCATTGAGCTATGTTAAGAATAAAATTCCTCTCCTTCCTCTGACAATACCGAACCCATTCAACCATATAGAGAATGGAACACATAACCATGCTTAGTGTCTTGCTTTACCCACTGAGCTATACGCAGACAGTAGGCACAGTACGTGTTCAGAGAATGGTAAATGGCAGTATCACATTCAGCGGAGGATTTTTAAGTCCAATTTCAACCCATTTTTGTCTCTTCGCCATGCTTTGCTTCATTCTTCCCTTTCCCTTTTCTTGCCGAGTGGGTGCCCTCGTGAAAAACATGCACTCTCTGTGCCGATAATTCCACATCTTGTCTCGGTCTCTGCGGAAATCCCATTTACCTGTCAGCCTTGAAACAGTGCTGGTTCTTTTGTGCTTTTCTTTGTGATAAAGATTCCCATCAGGGGACTGGCCTTTGCTTTGACAGACAGAGGTGGGGAGGGGTGGAGAGGAGGGAGGAGGGGTTGGAGCTCTCAGAAAATACCCAGAGTAAGCAGTCAGGGTGATGAAAACATATTGAATGCTAACGGAGGAAAATTACCCAGAGTCAAATTGAATTCTGGTCAGAGTTGCAGGAAAAATGCAGAGAACGGAGAGAGGAGTCCCCGCCAATATGCGACTAGATTTTGTTGTTATTATGATATTCATATGCTGCAGACATTTGAGCCATGTTCACTCTAATTGCTGGATGTGTTTGAATATTCTCAAACACCTTTGCTATTTAAATGCTAATAGCGGTCGCTGAGGTAGAGTGCAAAATAAAGGAATAAAGGAAGTAAAGAAACGTCCGTCCACATCTAATCATGTTTGATGTTCCTTCCTTCAATCTGCCCTCCCCTTCTTTGCCTTCCTGCTCTCCATCATCTCCCTTTCATCTCTTGGTCACTGATTTTGCAGGCTACAAGATTGGATTTGCTAATTGCGAGCTAAGTTCCTATCTTGCCACTAAACCTCCCGCTATCAGTGATTACCTCCCGGGGAAGCCATTTCCCTTCAGACCTCTCCTTCCTTTTCTCCATCTTTCTCTTTGACACCAACTCTTAGTGTAGTTCTGAACAACGCTGTCATCTGCACATCTGTGAGAGCGGGCTGCGTGGGAGTGAACATGGGACGTGTGCGCTTGTACTGAAGGGCGGTTGTCATTAAAGTGCAGGTCTGGGGAAATAATTCATCATGAAATGGTGGCTGTTGATAATTTGCATGACAGAGGGATACAAAATGATGTAGCCGCGGTGAGGCATCTTGCAGCCCCGGCTCACCATAAATCACTCTCAGCCATCAGTCACCATGCAGCATCCCCTCCCTGTGTTCTCCAGTTACACACAAGCACACAAACACACATGTATGCACACTATCACAGAGGGATCTGGAAAATGAAAGTAGTCAGCATGTCATCTATCCCTCTGAGAGCATGCATGCCTTTTGGCCATTTGGTACCCAACATGGTACCTAATCATCCTGATTCACCAAGCTATGATCCTTATGTTTCCCTAAAGGCCCAGACACACCAAACCGACTTCAGAGAACTGGAGGTGATGAAGGCCCAGTGTTGCATTGCCTGACGTTGCCGTGTCTCAGTCAAATAGTTGCACATGAACACACTCGCAAAAACTACAGTCAAATAGCATGTACTTTTTGCGCCCGTGTGAGAGGAAGTACTCTCCAAACCAGCAGATGGTGGTAGTTTGTATTAGTCATTCTTTGAACATCAGGCTTTTTGAGGGTCCTCCCCAAGTTGGGGTCCGGGGTGCTTCTAATCCATACTACACCCCTGCCCTCTAACGCCCAGACACAGCAAACTGACAGTCGGCTGTTGGTCAATGTTGGGCCATCAGTGAGCATGCCGCCCCAGTCACCTTCGTGCGTCAGCCCCCGTCAGCTTTTTTTTTTGGCCGATACACCATTTTGAATTGGCGTTGGCAATGTTGGAGGGACACCGGAAGACTGTCTTGACGCTATTTAGCCACTTAGCACATGACACAATTATCAATCCAATGTTGAAAGAACAAACATACTTTCTTTGCGCCAGTAAATAATAAAGCAAACCATCAGGAAACGTTTCTGCTAAAGAGCTCAATGGCTAAAGAAAAATCATGTTACCTTCTGTAACAAGTTTGTTTAGATCTCACTCCCTCTTGACTCTAGCTCTTTGTTTACTTTCCTTGCTTCTGTTTATCTTCCTGTGCGCTGAGCTAAACTGCCAATCAGAGTGATTTCACTCATAAAATCGGCCAAAAAAGGCAGACGGACCGACAAAGGGCAATGGTGCGTGACACACCGAGGCGACTAGGTTGATAGGTGCTCACTGACAGCCCAACACTGATCGACAACTGATTCTTGGTTTGATCAGGACCTTAAGGATGACTGGGCGTAGTTAGTGACTGGAAGCACCCAGGACCCCAACCTAGGGCGGACCCTCAAAAAGCCTTCAGTCCAAAGTTTCTTTTTATAACCAATTTTGGAATCTTACATTATTGTTATAAATATTATTACAGCACACCTGCAGTGCATGTGTCTACACTGTGTCTACACAGGAGGTGTAGCAAACGCAGCAGGTAGCAGAGCAGCAGCCGCAGCAGCTTCAGTCCTCTGACAGTGCTTACAAAGGAGGTGTTCAGGTGCAGTGCTGAGCATAGGTCACCCACATTTTGGCAGCGCTGGGCTCAGAACATAATCGCTGTAGATATGAGAGTAAAACGCCTTAAGGCGCCGCTTAAACCACAGCAGGGGAGAAAGTGCGAGGTGAGATGTAGCTCGACAGGCTAAGGACAGAACCGCCAATAATGACGGCGACCTTTGAATGAGTCTGAGAACTTATAACGAATCAATCTGACTTCATTTAATGAGAATGCAATATTCCTTTACTTGAGTATTTCCATTTTCTGTTGCTTCATTGTTGGAATCTTCATCTACATTTCAGCAGGAAATTTCATCTCTGATGAAATACATAACATTTTAAGCAGTTATACATTTATTATAGAGAAGGCAACATTAACTCCCTTTTGAAAAACTACATCATAGTGCTGGTTTCATTTTAACAGACTGCGAGATGATAATTCAATCATGAAAAATATGATAATTTCGTTTTGATAAGGGCCTTTCTGCTGCATAGTAAGTATGTAAACAGGAGCATTGTAGTCGTATGTATCTATGGTTACACATTAAATCTTAATGACTTTCAACTTGCCGTAGGAAAGAGAAGCGCCGGGATCAGGCGGAAACAAGGCAAGACCTCTATCAACAGTTAAATAAATAAAACAGTAAATGAACAGACGTGTTGAGGATTGCTCCACGAATGCAAAACAGTACTCCTTGTTTAGAGCATGAAGACATGATGGATCAGACTTAAGACGTGTGTAAAGAAACGCTTTCCAAATCATTTCAGTGAGGCCACTGCGTTGCTACGGCTGGGTTACCAACACAAAGGACTGGCACATAAAAGAAGAACCTGGCTAAACCTTTGCTGTAATGCTATGCAACGTCATCCAGCAAGGCAAGACAATGAAATACATGCAAGTACATAATCCTGGTCATCACTTTGTAAGGTTGGTAGTTAGTTTTAATATTTATCTGATGATAATCATAATGAAGATGACTGCCATGGTCATTGTAAAATCACTGGTTTAACGTCTGATAAGCCTTCAAACTCCGAGAACCCATTACTCAAACTGGCCTTCCTGGACTGTATCATCTCACCAGTACCTGAAACAACACACCCCATCCAACGCAGCCCCTCTTTTCAGTCTGAATACCCAGTAAGTCTTCCCCAACATCCCCCACCTTTGTTTGAAAGAGAGTGAGACAAAGAAAAAGAACACCAGAAAGCAAAAGCGTTATTCACTCTCATCATTAAAACAATGGGGTTAAAGGCTTAACTGTGGCCTCTTATCAAATCCCCAGTGGGTGATAAATGTGTCTTCGCTTTTGAACAGCGTAGGACCCTTGCTGATAAAGACAACCAGCGGCAAGAGAGAGAGAGGGAAAGAGTGAGAGACAGAGAGGGGAAGACGGAAAGACTATGCAGAGTGGCGCGCGGCTTATCTTCGCCTCTAATTAGCTACTGTATGTACAACTCTACAGCCGCTAGCAATGTTGGGAATTCCAATGAATTTCTCAGCAGCACTCTTGTTTTTGTTTTTTTCTGTGCATACACAGGGTTTGGAGGCAGCACGGAAGTGTGTGTATCTGTGCGTGCGTTCACTTGGCCTTGTTTGTATGTGCGATGAAGGTATCCTGAATGTAGCATATTAACCTTGGAGGAAGAGGAGGAAGAGAGAAATCTAATTACAGTACTCCATCTCTGAGGAGAGGAGAGGCTGAGAGCACTGCTGGGATTTCTGCTACTCTGCTCGCCTCTCGGAAAGGAGACACCGGTCTCCAGCAACAGGAATTCAATCTTCTCTGAAGAGATTCTGGATGTGCGTAAAACCTGCTCTCTCTAAATTCGACATCCTCCATGAGCAAGCCAGCTACAATTTTTTACATGTCTTTTTTTCCTCTGCTTGCAGTAACTAACTGCTGGCTGCACTCATGCACTGAAAACTTGGCATAGGTTGAGGCAAAGAGAGCATTATTTACTATGATTACGGGTATGACAGTGACGAGGAAGCACAGACGTACCCACGATAACAGTAAAGAACTTCCTCCGGGGTGTTTAGGGCTTTGTGTGATTGTTACCAACAAACTGGCTGTGTTGTACTGACTGAAAACTCCTCTACCAAGAAGTAAATATCCCAAAAGAACTAAGAACAAGTTGTCTTGTTGTTTTGTTTACTGGTTGTCATAACACTTTGCGAAGCAACCAATAAATCACAGACTTATCTGAGCATTTAAAACATGTCCTTTTCTAATCAGGTGCCTTGGCATCAACTCAAAAGATATTAAACACACAGAGCAAGTGCACAATTAAAGGTGATATTTAATATCAACCAAATCACTGTCAGATCAGAAACCATAGTAATTGCTTGTGCAATTAAAAAGGGGGTAGCAAGGTACTTTAGTTGCCAGAGAGGGGGTCATCACGCAGAGACAGTGTGTCATTAATATGAGCTGGAATGCAGTCAACAGTTCCCTGGGTGGAACTGCTCGCTCTGATGAGCCACAGGAAGACTAATTGGTGTCGCACCTTTCCCATGTGCGCCTGTGCTGCTGAGATAACTTATAGATACTCACTGTAGAATATATCATGCATAGAGAAATGCACTGCTGCCTCGCGATTTATATGCAAAATGCATATAAAAACGTGTACAAAATAAACACAATTACTCAAACGTCTCCCCGACACCCATATCCTGCAAGAAGAAGAAGGAGTAGTGAGAGAAATGAAAAATATCTCAGTGAGGGGAAAAAAATCAATTAAATGTATTTCTTTGTCTGCAGGGGACTATATTCTCTATTTCCATCATATGTCTTCGGAGTGGTGGTGGTGGTGGTGGTGGTGGGAGGGGGCGGCAGAAAGCAGCAATAACAACCTCACAAATGCTGAGCCAAATCCCAGGCTGCTGTAAGTCAAACGACACCACAAAAGACACCTTAGCAGTGGTCGAAGAACTCGGTTACACACAGCGGCGTGTGCTTACTTATGAGGATTGATTTGATGCCAAAGACACATTTGTGTAACATCCAGCGATTCCGTTTAAAGGACGCTTTCTGTGGAATTTTAAATTACAAGACAAAGAACAAGGAAAGCTATCCAATTTTACCTCTTTGTTCTTGCCAGACTGCTGTTTCGCTCTCGCTAAAATAAGAACCAATAAGAACTTTGAGGCAGCCAACTAAGAAGAATATCCTTCAAGAGCTTTTTGAACAACATCCATATGTTATTGCTACAAAGAAACACGGTTAAAGTATCATAAAGAGCTTTCCAGCACTCCAGTAAGGGATCTTGAAACCAAATTCTTCTTATGCTATAAAACACGTAATCCTTCAACTGTTGATATAAATACATTTGTCTTCCAAGGAAAATGATATGAGAGCTGCCGGCACAAACATACATAGAGATTTATCCTTGTCAACTGCTTACTTAATGAAAATCTCAGTAGAAAAATGACATTCATGCTTCATCTGCGTTAATGCTTAACTGTTCCTGTGCGGACTGGAAACAGAAGTGTGTTTGTGAGGTTAATGATGCTGCCCTTTACTGTAACGACAGTAATGATCACCAGGGTATAAGAACACATCTGGGGGCTTGAGATCATAGGCAGCAGCGGTGAGGACAGATCAACATGGGAGGCAGATGATGCGTGAATAACGCAATGCAAAAGGGGGGAAAAATTACCGTAACCAATGTATGTCCAGAAGAGACATGATTTACTACGGATGAGAGGAAGCAGAGCCCCTTACTGTGCAGACAGTAAGACAAACAACACACTTGCCCCAGTGCTCTGTTTTTCTTCAATATGTTGTTAATAATAAATCCTAGTTTTCTGCAATTCCTCACCCGTTTCTATTGTTTTCTTAAAAAAAAAGCCTACAGTCTCTCCAGTGAGATATTTTTACCAGGCGCTTATTTGCCCTGCGGGAAACTCCTACTTCATAGAAGTTCCTACAATTCCTTTATTTTGCAGCAAACACACAAAAAGCCAAGTCAGTCAGTGTTTCGTGAAATTTTTTAATGGGAATTTCTAAACACATAAAACTTTTGATACTAATA
>JAPZEB010000014.1:25723461-25741981 GCA_029783705.1 Chaetodon striatus | reverse complement strand
TGCAGTGTTCACAGCTCCACCTTTTAGTACCAGGTCTGTGTGCTAGGTACCCCAACAGAGGGGGGACCAAAAATGGGAACAGTACATAACGGTTCCATTGGTACCATTCACAACTTTTCACAGTGGAAACGGAAAAAAAAGCGTACCGAACTACCGTACCGCTTGGTGGATACGGGGCTTTAGTCAGATTCTATGCTCCCTCCTCCACAGCTCCACCCTCTCGTCCAAATATGGTCATTTCTGGCTCGAAAAAACAAGATGGTGACGGCCATGATGCCTAATTCGAGGCTTTGAAACAGGAGTACACAAACCAATGTGTGACGTCACTGCGGCTATGTCCATTATTTTTACGCAGTCCATGGTAATCAGTGATCATCAATACACAGATCAGTGGTATGAGCAGTGGTTTCCAGTGGATGAAGTTTGAGACAAACTAAATATCTAGTTTGGGCTCTGGGGAGCTGACAGTCTGAAGCAAAATCTTAAAGAAAACAGCAAAGCCACAACAATGCAGACTCATTATTCCGCAATCACAATATTTGACCGCTGCCACAATTATATACAAACAAAGGCAGCTGCGCTAATGAAGCTGGGATGGAGAGTTGGGGGCTACAAAGGTTGTCATTTGAAATGCTGTAGCAATTGTTGCAGCTGATAGCTCTCAACTAACCCTGCTGTTACAGACAATTGGATTTCGACAGATTTGAACCATTTGTTCACAAGTGGAGATTTGTTTCTATTTTCATAAGGTCAGTTTCTCAAAGTATTTTGCAAGCTTAGATAAGTCTAAAACGGAGCCTGTGAGCTAAAAACGGAAAAAATGTTTCATGCTTGACACCATCCGAGTGAGAATGTGTATAATTGAGTGCCTGGGAAGCAGGGAGGGGCTCAACAAGACCGTGTAGCCACATTTGACTTTTTTGGATACATAAACATGAAAAAAAACAGCACTGGTATCCACAGAGAGTAGCAGGGACGCTGCGTTGCCTTCTGCTTCCTCACACCTCCAGCTGCTTGCCCTCAACTACAGCCATCCGCTAACACGGCAATATCCATGAATCATCCTTCAGCACTACACAGCGTAAACCAATCCTCCACCATACAGTTCCCTCATCAATCTGCATTTGAGACACCTTGCTTTAGATTAATGGGAAGTGGTTATGGATACGACATTAAGGCACAGAGTTTAAATTTTGTAGGTTGTTTGGATACATATGTCCTTATGCAGTTGGAAAGTCAAGACTGCTTATTCATTATAAATCTGGATTCGTATTTATCTGGTTATGTTTTTAACTTTCCCTTAACCACTGGTAATATTGCTGCAGGACATTGTGTAAATGACCACTTGCTTGGTAAGGGCTAGAATACACAGGGGGGTAGAGGATTCGTGATGAGAACCCACTTCCTAAAGTATTCCTAATATTAAGAAATGACAAAGTGCATGCACAAAAAAGTAATAAAACACTGCAGGTAAGTTCATTTCATAAATAAGCAGGAAAAATGAAGCTTCATGAAGCATTCTGTGAAATGTTTTTCATGCATACAGTTTATCATCCTGCTTCCCTCCTTTGGCATAAACGATAAATGCACAGAGCTGGATATACAGAAATAAAAACACACTGCCGCTCTCTGCTCTCGACGGAGCTCTGATTGAAAGACCTCGTTCATTTAATGAGATTGCAACACTCTGATTCTCAAACCTTGACAGCAGACTCTGGCAAGTTCTCCTTAGGCCTGTCCAACACTGTAAGCACTCCTCTCAATCGAGAGTCAGGACTGCACACAGGCCTCGGTGTGTGGGGTCTTGCTGTCACATACATTTTCTACACTTAAACAACTGTATTTTTTCACCGTGTGGGGGACCTCTATATTTGTGACTAACTCGAGCATGTACAGCACCGGCACTGACAGGTTGTGCTGACGTGGCACTGGCCTACAGTTCATGACAAGGTGGTAGGTAGAATGAAGTCGTATTAAATGCATTGCGCAACCTTTCACACACACAATTTTGTTAATTAAAATATGCTGGATCAGTTCTGTGAGCACTGAAATGCACCCAAAGTACTGTAAACTGTAATGTCCTGTGAACTGTCACTATAAAACTTGACATGTCCTGAGCTGAACCTTATGTTTAAAGTTTAAACTGCGTGATCTTAGTCCTATTTTCCACTTGCTGACAGTAGCACCACATCAGTGGCAAATCAACTCTTGCTCCTGAGAGTGACGACTTCTATGTGTGATTTTTTTCAAAGGTGCGATCTAAGAGATGCGCCTAAGTCTTTCAGATGTCTGAGAGATTTAGCTGGTTAAATATCTGGAGCAGTCTGTGAGTCTGAATCCTGTAAAATGTGAATTTGTTTTGATCTGCAATGACAGCTGCAACAACCTAAAGCCGATGAGAGTGCAGGACATGGAACAAGAGAAATATAGACCCTTTTAGGGCCAACGTCTCAATGACGTAATTTCATTAGCTGAAGGCAAAACATGACTTGCCACCACAGGGCTGTGAAATTGGGGAGGTATTAAGAAGAATGTTGGATTTCTCCGTAACGCTAACTTCTGACGCATTAGTTTACGTTAGCTTCAATTACCCTTATCAGTCATCTACTGAGTGAGAGTCTTCTGGTCAGTCAGTCTGGTCGCGTTGGTCAGTGTTAACACATTCAAGTAACACTCACGGTCCTGGAGAGTGAGTGACCTGACACGGTGCGTTCGTAAATTCAGTCTGACGCTCTACACTAAATTGAGAGCCCTGTTGGTCGAAGAAACGCAGCATTATATCTCTATATAAATAAGTTAATCACAAATTCACTCCACTTGGTACTCTGATGCTCCATCTTCTCAGATGCAGTGCTGAGAGTTCGCTCTGCTACTCAGAGAGTGCGGTGCTCTCTATTACTGAATAGCACATTCAGACACTCCGAATTTTCAAACAGACCAGTTTGTGCCAGAGTGTGCTCTGGCACTCAGAATGAGTATTTCTCAATGCACCACTTGTATCATCCTTCTCCGTTGTCTAAAACAAGCCAACAGAACTTGCTAGCTAGCATTAGCAAATATCTGTGGAGAATTGCTTCGCCTCTAGCTAAGTCCCACCCAACCAAAACATCATACTGCTTACTAATGGTAAAAGGGTTTATAGGGAAAACAAGTTGTTTTTCTTTCTTGTTTTTTGCTGCACATCAGCGCACCAACAACTTGGTTCGCTAGCCACTTGTGGACATAAATTTTTGGAGGAAAGAAGTACCGTCTCACAAGTATTCTTACATATTTTACTATATTACTTAATGTGTATGTTTAAATGTAGTCTGGAGACCAGACGGACCTTTCTGGAATCCCTCCTAGTGAAATGTCTTGTAATGTCTGCCCACCTGTTGCTGATCACAACTTTAAGATACCCCATTATAAGACAGATAGTGGTGTAATATGATCAGTGCAGCAATCTAACAACTTTGAAAGTTGTGTAGTTTGTCAGTGCCAGGAGGATCGGCGCTGGGCCATCTGGGCATATTTTATATAATTTATATTTCCTTTCTTTACTGTACTCTAATGTGTTTTGGCCACCTCAACCTGCTTGTTAAGCAGCGCTGCTCTCCTTAACGACAGCTTGGCTCTACAGTGCAGCATTTTGCTGCCAGTGAAAATTAAGTGAGTGAATGTAAATTAATTTTATATGGTTTTGAACCAGGACCTTTATTATTGGGGTCAGATAAATATAAGTATTAAATCAACTTTGGAATATCCAATATTAAAGAACTTGGGTCAGGATCGGGGCTAAAATGACTTGAAGGGGACATCCCTACATGAAATCAGCCAAGCTCATACCTCCTCTTCACCATGGTCAACATCATGATGATTCTGGCATGCATAGAAGCGGGTTCATGCCCTGTTTAGATCTGATAGAAGGAAGAAGATGTCAGCTCTTTTCAACAATGTGAGAGTTTTCAATATAAGTTTTTTTTGTTTTTTTTTTACCACCAACTTAAATCACTTTCTTCCAAAAGAGCAATGGAGCTATATAAATGATATTGTACAATTGTTCCTTTGTTATCATCTGCAGGAAATATCTTTACCTTCAAAAAACTCTCAACTGTCCACAGAGGCTGACAATAATGGTTTTTCTGATCGTCCTTATTTACATAAATGCAATACGCCGTGAGCACTGCATAAACACATCAGCAGTTATTCAGGCTTTTGTTGGACCGTTGCGGTGAAGAGTGAGGATTTACCAGTTAATCTACATTTCAACTCTCACCTTAGGTCATGAGCTTCGGGTAATACCTGAGATAATGAAATTCTGGATACAGGCAGCCTAAATGAGTTTCCTTCACAATGTGGCTGGGCTCAGACATCAGAGGGGAGCTCCACATTGAAAGGAGTCCATTGAGGTGGTTTGGGCATCTGATAAAAGTTGAGTTATGCTGGAGGAGAGCTAGTTTGTGCACTGTGACAAGCTTTTAGAGCTGTTCTGAATGGCTAAATTTGAATGTGGGGGAAGAAAGGTCCCACTGGCGCACATTTTCAGACGGTTTCTCCTGGAAGATATTAATGCGCTCAGTTTTTCCATGTAAAATTGACAGTCACAGTTGTATAAAGAATTTAAAAAATTAGGGTCTTAGGAAGAACAAAACCTTTTCCACCAACTTTTTCACCTCCATACATGTGTACAAATGTTGTGTAAACAAGGCATGAATATCAGATTGTCAGTTTTGAGAGAAGTATAAAAATTGTCCAGAGTTTTCTTTCACACATATAGCACACAAAGGAGATTGTCCATGTCAGAAGCATTCTCAACTTGTGAAAATACTCCATTTGGTTAGGATGAGGGGTGGCAGGTAGAGCTTAGAGGAGGAGGGACATGACATGGATTACACTGCAGTCACATAGATAGTTCAGAATTTCATCATAAACAACAAAGTCTCTTGCCATTCCTCGAAGATTTTGACAACCACCAAGGTTCCCGAATCTCACTGTCTGTCTAGTTAGACGTTTTCATGCTGCCTTTGTGTAAATGACCCTTCTTCTTCACCCTCAGATGTTTGTTTTCTTCTGGTTTTGCTTGAGCCACATGATAGAAATGTCATCAACACGCCCACTCACTCGCTGTGAATTCTCCAGACAATTACCTGCTCTATTTACTCATGGGCTCAATCAGACATTACACGGACTCTGGACTCTGGAGCCAGCGGGGTAAAGTCCGTTACAGCTCTGCAGGGTTATGTCTTGATAATTTCAGGTTTGCAGTGCATGTGTGAGAGGGGCTTTGGAGAAGACACCAGGGCAAACCCAGAGCAAGCTAGGAGGACTGAATATCCCATCTGGCTTGGGATTGTCTTGCAATCCTCCTGAAAGACTTGGAGGACATCTCTAAACTTCTGCACCTCTTGGTAGTCCCAAATCCCCTAAAAACTATAACAGCCCACAAGGAACTGGACAATCCCATTAGATAAACACACAGAACTCCCCTGCTCAGCCACCTCCTCCAAAAGGAAAAAAAATCCAAAAATGCTTCCACATGTCCCAAAACCAAATTCTCCCTAGACAGTCTTGATACTCTCCACTCCTCTTCTTCACAATCCCATGGAGAGTCCCGTTTTATCTGCCTTTAATGGCAATTAAATAGGTTTCCACAGTTATAGAGAGGGGACAGGAAAGTCCCAATGTAACCTCTACTTCACCTTTATGAGTTTCACACACTGCAGATATGCACACATACTTGGAACACTTCTCCCTGCATATCATGCGTAACATCCCTCACGAACCCCCAGAGACAGAGCTTGGATCCTTTGTAGTGCTCATTAGGAGAGTGTTAAGTCCAGCATGTTTCTCTAATCTAATCAGCTCCCCACCTCCTCCCTCTGCTAACGCCCCCCTCCCTGCTCTTTATCCTCTTCATTTGTCAGCTTTGAAAATAAGTGAGAGAAAGACACGAGAGCGGGAAAGTGAGTGTGGGAGATTGAAGGAAGTCCTTGAGATGAGAAAGCCTCTCTTGGGGATTGGCTTGGATTGGAGAGGAGACGGGGAATTGGGATCAAGGAACGTTCTATCAGTAGAGGTCTGGATGACACAGTGTTGTGGGAGCAAACGCTGACCAGCATGACCTAGTTTCGTTTGGGGGAATGGCATTGTACCTTGTGGACCACTGCAATGGGAAGAGACTAAAAGTCTTTGAATCCATCAGGGTTCCTCTTCATCTCGAGTGAAAAACAACATTGACAAACACTTTGACCTTATTGTTTTTTATTGTTTCAGAACAATTACAAGAACAAACACAACTTTTGATTCCTCCACACTAGATTTAATTCACACTGATGCTTTTAAATAGATTCATCAGAGGCAAGAATAAATGTGTTTGTGTGCGGTGTCAGACTTGCAAATGAAGGTTGTCAAAATAAGGTATGAGGCATGAGACCGCAGCTGCTTGCTAAAGAGAAGAGACAGATGAGAGAGAAAGATGGAGAGGAGAGAGACAGACAGGAAAGCAGAATGTGAGAGCGAAGGAGAGGAGAGATAGAGAGTGAAATCCGTGGGAACAGAAATACAGTTGCCAATTTCCTGTCGCCGACAGGCAGCAGTGTTGACAATACCGGTTGACAGCCAGCTTCCCCTGGCCGCCACCCATTCATTCTGTATTGTAAATAAACAGTTTAAGGGGAAATGTCAGCTGGGAGACGGAAGTAGCAGCTCCGGCTATAATATCTCTTCCCTCCTCCCTACTGATGCAGCGGCCCAGTTGCCAGGCAAGTGACGGACATGGCGAGTAATGAGGATGGCACACACAACCTGCTCTGTTGGGGCTGACAGTAACAAGGGCTGACGCCACGGCGTTTAAAGGTCCCCAAGGCCTCGAGGTTTAAACCCCACGCTTACACTATCTACTGTCCCACTGTGCGTCTGAAATAGATCTTGCTGCGACCTATAAATGCAACGGATCAGAGTGAGACGGGGGGGAATGTGGGAAAATGGATGGTGGCAATGTTTTGGTCTAAATGGTGCAGTCATGGAGATGATAAGGATACTTGGATCCAGGGCCTGAAATTCACTTTTTCACCGGCTGCCACTGTGGCAGGCAAGCTGTCGTTTTTTTTTTTTTTTGTCTGCCACTCAGAAACTCTATCTTCCACTTTTGAAATCTACAGTATGCACTAAATGAAGGAATAACATTAAAATCATTTAGATATCATTTATTGTAAAGAATTGTATCATTTGGTGATACATTTACACAAAAAAACACAACATGCATGGTAAATTCCAGTGGTGGAATGTAACTAAGTACGCTTACTCAAGAACTGTACTTAAACTTTTAAGGTACTTGTACTTTACTTGAGTATTTCCATTTTATGGTACTTAATACCTTTACACCACTACATTTATGAAGCAACTTTTTACTTAACTACATCTAATTTGAAGCTTTAGCTATAGATTACTTTGCATATTCAGAGTATAACTACAAAATATAGTCAACTAATAAATAATATTAAATTACCATTGATTAAGGTACCCAGCAGTATACAAGCTTATTAAAATGAGCTCCACCTTTACCAGCTGTAACATTAAAGTGAAGAACACATTAATGAATAAATATTTACAATCTAATAATATAATATATTACTCTTAAAAAGGCTATTCTGCATAATGACTGCTTTATCCTTTGGTGGTAAGGTGTATTTTGGTTCTAATACTTGAGCACTTTACTTGAGTAAGATTTTGAATGCAGGACTTTTAACTGGGTTGGGTAAGGTTCACATTTGAACCACACCTTGGCTGGCTTCCTGGATTCTGGGCATTTCGCGGTGCTTCCGCCTTCTTTCTGAATCTGCTGACTCCGCTGGGCTCAATTGTCTATGCCACGAAGCACCCTCAAGCTGGCCTTGGAATTCCGTGGGCAGCTTCCTTGCTATGGGGCGCCTCTTGGTGCTTCTGCCTTATTTGTGAACCTACCGTCCTCACCCAACTGCGCTCTTACGCTCTGTTTCCACCGAGCAGTACGGTGCGGTACAGTTCAGTTCTGTGTGCTTTTTTCCAGTTTCCAATGTGAAAAGTTGTGGATGGTACCAATAGAACTGTTCCATACCATTCCCATTTGTGGTACCCCTCTGTTGGGGTACCTAGCACACAGATCTGGTACTAAAAGGTGCAGACATTTGTGTCACAGGTAACACAGTGAGTGCCAGACGGACCAGTGAATGACAACAACCCCACCCACATTTAAGAGTACTGTTTGCGGTGGAAACGCTACGGTCTAGGTACCATGTCTGAAGAGTTACTTTTGGTTCCAAAGGTACTATACCGAAAGTGTTTGGTGGAAATGACGCTTTAGGTACCGAAATTTGGCACCAATTGATTTAATGAAAATCTGAACAGTGCTGAAGTAATTTGGTTGGTACCCTTTAGAGTACAGAGTTTGGTACCTAACCCTATTTGTAGCACAGTACTTTTACACAGTGGAATTACTAATTTTACGTAAGAAAAGATTTGAGTCCTTCTTCCACTGATGGTAAATTCCAGTGTTTGAATTACAACATGGTTTTCATGGTAGGCCTGTTTTCAGGGTTGGGGGAGTGCTGTACATATGCATGCACATACATGAAGATACCCGCCTGCATTAGGAAGCATTGCATAGGAACTGTACTCAAGGCTTGAGGAGCTGCGGCATTTATTCAGAAACAACTGAAAACTATGCCGTACATTTACTACGACTTGGCAACTGCTAATTCCTCCTTTACTCCGATCACTAACACCTGTCTGTTCTGAGCGCATCTACTGTCTCTATATCTCTCTCTATCTATCACACACTCACTACGCTCTGACCTATTCCTTCAGAGGAAACTGACACCTTAGGGAGAGAAGTTGTTACAACAACAAGTGAGCATGTATGTATGCGTATGTTTCCTTTTATTGATGGATCTGAGTAAGAATTCAGTGACTTCAACTGTCAATCAAAACAAATGCAGTTCTACAGCCAATGGTTTTGCTTTTATGTAGTACTTACAAGCGACTTTCAAATGCCTTTCCCTGTCTGCCAAAGTAGCGGATGGCCTGACGATTTTACCCGCCACTGCCAACAATTTACCCACATTTGGCGGGTGCTAATTTCAGACCCTGCTTGGACGCCTACAGCAAGACTCTTAGATGATAGTGGGAGACAGCTCTAGGAGTGTTCATGACTGTCGCTGTGCAACTAAAATTGGTGGTTGTTATGACCCAAAAAAGAGAAGAGGAAGGCAAGAGTTGCTCTATGACTAAGCCACGCCAAATCTGTGTTGCATGTGAATAGTTTGCCTTGAGTCAAATTTTATGAACAGGGGCCAAGGACATTTTACAGATGACATACTGCACCACATATAACAAAATATTCTCCTAAATAACTTGCATAATCTTTCAGTCGGGATTAAGGCCAGATTCTTTCATCATGATCCAATCGAACATGGAAACAGACGCACTGAGAGACACTGACGTGCAAAGATAGAGAGACAGGTTTGCCCGCTGACTCCTTTTGTCTCTCTGTGCCCATTCCTCGAGGCCAAGGCAGCCAGGCAGGCACCTCATGCTACTCCCTAATTGTCATGCAAAGGTAGTTTGCATTGGTTGGCGGCTTGCGGCTCTTTTTGCTGAACATTAACTCTGCAGTGGGTCCTGCCAGCCCGTCCTCTTACCCTGTTATCAAATCAGGCAGCTGGACATCGAGAAACATGCACACCACGCTGTAGTCACTCATTTCATTACACTTACTTCAATAAAGACATCCGCTTGCCACTAATGCCTGCCAAGCTACACAGTCAACGTCTGGGGAAACACCAGAGTATTGTCTACTGCTTTAAAAGGTGCTTTATTTTATAAGTGAAATTGTTTGGCTTATGTTTACAGGTTTGCATTAATCATCATATCTCTGTCACCACTGAAACAGAGACACAGACAAACAGAAGGGAGCAACAACTGAACACAGCGTGAGTCAAACACAGCGTGTCAGTTCCAAACAAGGTGGGAAATGAGCAGCAAAATGATTTTTTCCTTTACTCGACCAGCCATTTCTGGAGGTAACCAACTATTTCCAAACCCCCGCTCTATTCTGAAAATCTGTTTGTTTGGCTAGACAGTGAAAGCATCTGGTGAATCGGGGAAACCAGCTGCCGTTGAGGCAAAAGACGTCGACTTGCTGTCCTGGTTCCAAGATATCTAACATGTCTAACTCCCAACGTAAGATTGATGGAGTGAAACCAGCGTTCACAACTGTTAGAGATTATTCACAAATGGCTGAACAAAAAGGCATATTTTCCATCTGCATCCATTTTACAAAGAAACATTTTGCGGCGATGCAAACAGCAGCCAGGTGGTTTACAGTATATAGAAATACTATATGTTGCATGATATCACAGGTGGTCTGATGTTTACAAATGGACTTAACAAACAGCGCAGAGAACACACTTTCCTACCTCCCAGCTGCAGTGGCTGTAGCACCCTGAAACACATCCTTGCTATCTTATATAGATTTTTAGAACTGGACAGGAATTTAAAGTGTGTCTGGTCAGATCAATAGCCGAATCCTCATCAGCACAGAAGCTTAAGTTGCCTGAGAATAGCCAGAAGACCTGTGCTTTTTCATAGATAAATATCAGCTGCTGCCATAGGGGAGTACAGTGTTTACAGACTGTGGTTGGGAAAAACAGAGGGCCAACATTCGAACCTACCTCAATTAGGAATATTCTGTAGCTGAACCAACACAACACTGATGTACTTCACATAGTGCATTAATTAGATTGCCTCAGAGGGCAGCTGAGAATCATTAATCAATACATGTATATATATATGACATATGCAATTCTCTTTAAAGACTAATGAGTGTCAGGAAGCTTTCTCGGCTTCTGCTAACAACATATCTGAGAATCTGCAGCCATGGATGAAGTATAGGAAAGGGTTGCTACATTCTATATATTCACACTCACCTGACAGCCACATCTGGACATAATTCAGCATAGCAAAACACCACATCTAATATACGCATCCACTATGTTACATATTTTGGTCGAATGCCATCCACTATCTCCAGAGGTGCATGCACGCACCGATTTCACAGGTCATCACAATCCGCTCCGACCAGCTGCACCGGGGTCGCAAATAAAACAGTTCTGCCCGAGGCACAAAAACGACAGCCGCATCTGCACAACGAGACTCACATCACACTGCATGCTGATTTGGAATCATATATGACAGGAAAAGGCATGACATTTTGATGGTTTCAGTCAGTAACATTCTTGTCACATTTTGCCGTTTTGACAAATATATTTGACATTGGCATAATAGCTCCTTTCAGAGCAGCTTTCCTGCCTAATCAGAAAGTCATCTCATGCTGGGCAGGTCAGAAACTAAAACACACAGTGGAAATGGAGCGAGCAAAGCCGAGTTTAACACTGCTGATCAGCCTGACCTCGAAATAATAAAAGGTTGATATAACAGTACAAATGTCTGATGTAGCACAGATATGAATCTATATGTATTCAGTTTAAATAATAATATATCAATCAGCTCAAACTGAATAACATCAGCTTCAAAAGCAGCACTGGCCACAAGTAAAGCACTCAGTTACATAAACCCTTTGTACACAGAGATCCTGGAAATAAAAGAGGTGTGATGGGCACAGCATTTAACACAACAGCATTGACCTCTAGTGTGACATACAACATACGCATCAGCAGTGCTTTGTAAACAATACCAATGACACTTGGCAACAAAAATCAATTACTGTCCCTGCTTTACGACGACTGATCTCGTCCTCTGTTGGAGGGTAAGGAGCTCCCATAACTCGTTGTTTTCCAAATTTGCAGACATATTTGGCTGTTCTTCTTCTCTGAGTTAGCCGCTAACTGCTTCTAGCTGCTTTAATCTTAAACACATAACACACTGTGAAAATGTCACGCCCGTCCTTTCTTGCCTGCTGTCCTTTTTACAGAGACGTAGATTCGGCGCCGTTACTACCTTCACTGCTGGCTTAAGACGAGGCAACTCTGTCCACCCATTCCACACTCCTACTTTTTTTACAGAATGGCGATGCAGCATAATGGTGCACTGATCCCGGCCTTGAACATGTTTAAAAGAGGACATAAATACTACAGACAGAGAGAACTGCGATTGATCGGCTTGGGCTGCTCCTGTTTTCTTCCTCATGCCCAGGGAGATTGTTAACAGTAAATATAACTAGAGCTGTAACTATTAGTCAATTAATTGATCATTTGATCAGCAGAAAATTAATTAGTAATTATTTTAATCAGCAAATCATTGTTTTAATCATTTAAAGCCAAACATTTGCTGGTTCCGTGTTTCTTAAATGTGAGAATTTGTTGATTTAATTTGTCATACGTGATAATGAACTGAATAGCTTTGGATTTTTGGACAGCTAGCCGGATCACACATTTGAAAATGTCACCTTGAGCTCTGGGAAATTATTACGCAAGCATTTTTTCACTATTTTTAGACATTTTATTGACAAAGCCGTTAATCAATAAATCATGAAAATAATGGGCAGATTTAAGGATAACAAAAAAATTGTAAGTTGCAGCCCTAAAAACAAAATTAAACCAAAAAATTAAGCAAGTGGCAGAAAGGGTGTTTAATCTGTTGCTTTTTAGTAGGACAGATCTTAAACATTTTTGCACTGGCCCAACCCTAGCAGCGAAGCCATCTCCTCTGCTACCCTTCTGCATGCTACAACCGATGCTCTGCAAGAATGCAGACACACTAATGGATCCGCAGAGACCAGCTGATGATGAGGAGGCACAGATGACTTAATCCTCTTGCCTGGATCTACACTATACGTTTAATTTCTCCAAGATCCAAACTAGGATCAGATCACTTTATAATCAGAACAGAACTACTGATAAATTGAATGTCAGTCATATTCAAAAGCTGAATCGCGTATATGAAAGCATGATGCATCCTCACAACATGAGTGGGAAAACTTTTATGTTCAACAGCCTTAAATCTCAAAGGTCAGCTGGTGTCTCTAGAAAGAATAAAAGGTACGGTTTGATGGCCGATGGAACAGTACATCATTCAGCAGTGTTTGGGTGGTAGCTGTTGATCACTTTCTTTGCTCAGAACCATCCTTTGATCTGCTTGATGAAAAACAAGATATCAGCTCTGGGCGCTGAATCTGTCAACACACAGCTTTTGGGAGTGCTGAATACAAACGAGGCATAAAACAAGTTGATTGGTGAAACGGTGTATCGTGCATGAAATCACAGCTTGTGTTTCTAAATAGTTTGCTGTTATCTGTAATTTGGGGAGAGCCATTTCAAACACTTTGAAATAAGTGCAGCATTTGCATGAGCTTGCGTGATGTACCAGATGCCACGGGATAATGCTCTGTGTCATTTGGTCTGACTAAAAAAAGGCTGAGCGGAGTTTAAACTTGCACCACCGGCATCTGTAAACTGAAATAATGTCCGCCAACATTAGGCAGATAATTGGCAGCTACTCTGGTTGATGCCGGTGTCTTGTTTGTCCACAGGAGCCTCTCTTAGCTGCTGTGGCTTGTTTTCAGTAGTAAGCATGTGCTGTTGTAGTTTCTTTATGGCACTTTGAACTCAGCATGTATTTATAGCTCAGAGAAGTGAAAAGTATTTCAATGTTTAGCAAAAAGAGCAATGTACCTCAAAACAGTGTTTCATCATGCTGCAACAGCAGGACACACAATGTGTTCATTCTCAAAGACTTTACCGGGTGAAAAACTGAAACGACAACCTTTCCATTTTGATGAGAGACAGCAGAAGCAATACTATCATGTAGTTCTTCAAAACTACAAAATTTTATAGAAGTTTTCAAGTGCAGTGCATGTGCTTTATTTGCTCTATCCTTACCTGGCATGGCATGAACCAGGTCGCCACACAGCACCATGAACCTCGGCCTGGGTCTGAGCTGGTTTACGGCCTCCACGGCCTGCTTGGTAAGCTCGACCTCCTCGGCCCATTCATCCCCTCCGCCGTCACAGTCGCCGTCCCTCCAGGCCTTCATCAGCCCGAGCTGTGGGTCTGCGGCCTGGATGAAGCAAAATGGTCCTGTCCATTCACGCTCTGCATCTGAAACAAAGAGAATGAACAGAGAAGGACACGAATTACTACCAAGACAACTATGCAATAAGACTTCATACAAGGCTGCATCATTACATTGTTACATCACTGTGTTTGAAAGTTTTCTAGTGTTTTAAATGTGCAAAACACAACACAAATTTTAGGCTCCCATGCTGTTTGCTAAGAATTTTGTTGATCATCAGTTTACACCATCTAAAGATGTGCTTGTCAGTCCTTAAAACTTGAGCACTAATTACACAAAATGACAAATATGGAGAAGTAATCGCAACTGTATCCACCTTTAAATATAGATCCTTTACAGTCTGTAAACACCTACGACGTACGTAGAGGTGCGTGTGCAAAATGGCAACAAAAGTATGTCAAAGTCCAATAGCCTGTCAGGTTATTCAAGGGCATTAACCACCAAAGATTACCAATGCAACCCAACTGACTGACAAATGGTAACAGACTTCTAAGCCTGCGGGTAGAAGACAATAGCAAGTGGCCATATATTTGGTGGAGAAACCTAGCGACAAATTACAAGCATACAAACAAGTCACTACATGGTTATGATTGCATTGTCTGTCAACGTCAAATGTCATGTCATAGACTCTAAGGTTTGTGTCTTGAAGTCAGACTCGGTTAACACAGTCACTTACACCGAAACAAACTCTGCTCTGAAACAGTCGTGATCCTGTCAGAATACTGCAGAACTTGAGTCCGCTGTTGGAATATCCATTCTGACAACCAAACACTCAACAACTAGACATTTCGATGCTGGTGACAGATTTAACTCAATGCTAAAAGCTTGCCTAATCATCTGCATGGCTGGGGCAAAGCACCACTTCCGTAGGAAACATGCAATTGCGCATTTTTGATGACATCACCGTGAAAGGGTCTTCCGGCTAAGTGTCACCTTACCTGTTAATGTAATATGCATATAATTGTGGACATTCACTCAAACGTAACTCATTTAATGGACACAGCTTTCCTTAGCAGCTGACCTTTTGATTTTTCTGCTAGGTATTCACATTCTGGCAGCATCTGAACACTTTCTTCTCAAGTGTTGAGGTCAAAGGACGCACTGCACATAGTAGCAAATATAAAAGCTTTAGTGATTGGGTGTCATCACAGCATTAGTCATGCAGCGGTAAGGCCTGCTGTGAAAGCTTCATGTAGAAAGCCTTATATTCATTCTTGGATTCAAGTGCTGTGATTTGGATATAGGACTGCTAGGAATTCACGATCCGGAGGGGAAATGTACAGCCTTTTGTTAAAGCGTCCAGTGCTAAATAATTAAACAGCTACACATTTAAGCATGAATGACAAAGAACAAGTGTTTTATATAATCCTGTGTAACCACTCTAATCACTCAAATATTCATTACCAAGAACTGTTCCTGGCGTTCCATGTAAAGAACGGAAGCAGACACTCGACAGCGCTTGGCTGATGGTAATGACAAGTTGGACATGAAGGCCACAAGAGAAAGCCAGGGTAAAGCGATACGGAAATGGAGTCCCCTTGTTTCCCACAAACAGACAGATGCAAAGAGCAGGTGCAAAGAGTTTCTGCTCAACTCATTTAGTTTCCGGAGGATGTGAAAAGCAGCCCCGTAGTTATGCGCTGCTGTCACTGTGGAGAGTCTCTGCATCTGCATTCTACGCAAATCCCCTCACTCACACTCAGCAGGAACTACTAGCTGTTCAGCATCCTCTGTGTTTAACATGCTCTCCATGTGTCTGTCTCCCAAATGAGTTTATGATAATTCTGTCCTCAAGAGAAACTTGAACAAAGATAGGAAAAAGAAAGAGTGACAAAGAGTGTCTTGCTCCAGGGAACCAGGCGAGTAAAAGCTTAACAATGATCCCCTCTGTGTAATTGACATTTATAAAACCATGAGGGGAAACACATTCGACTTTTATGATTATCATCATTATCTCTTCAACCAAATTACTTCAGAATGCCTTCAGACCAAACTAGCTCGGCCTTGATCTTAACTTATGACTACACAGTGAGGGCTGTTGATGAATTTTGGTGCTGACAGTGAGGACTGCTGATGAATTTTGATTTTGAACAGCTGCCATGACCACTGCAGTATAAAGTTATGTTTCCTGCTTTATCTCAGATGCCAATGACAGTCCATCAGCATTTACTTCTTAGGAGGATGCAGAGCGGATGTGTCTTTTCAGCAGATCAAAAACTCAAAAACTTGAACTTCTGCGGCTCAAAGGAGCCTCTAAACTCAGCTTGAGTGTTTGCATATGCAAATCATTACCTAACAATACACACATCAGTAAGCAGGTGAGACTTGCTTTTCTTTGCAAAGGAAAGTTTTCCAATCACACGGGCACGCAACTGTGCACACAAACACACGTACAACATGTTAATGTGCGTGGACACCCACATGCATGTTGCTCCTACTTTGCCAGTGCCCTGAACAATGGCCACAATCTGCAAAGATTGAGCAAAGCTACAGGCACACTCACACAAATCCTGCAAGCTTTTTGTTACGCTGAGGGTACTTTACAGCATGTCTCTCTCTGGAGTCAGATGTGTGAACTATTTCACACACAAATAAAAAAGAAATTAAAAAGAAAAAAACACCAGGACTTGCAGAAGCCGACAAAGCTCCCATGACAGGAGATAAGAGGCAGCAGCCTAGTGTGGCTGCGCTGGTCGAGCACAACTTCAAACATAAATCGCACAGATTTCTCAGGTGGCAGATTGTGCGATCCAAAACAAAATTAATCATCATCTGAGATGAAAGCACACGGGGGCTTGCTTTTGCAGCAAATAATAAAAGACTGAACATTTCAGTTGCTTCCCTTGAGTTCTCTTATGCTGCTTCAGTAGGTGCTAAAAGACTAAACAGAGAGAGAGGGTGAGAGAGCATCAATGAGCCTGTTAGTGTGATTACTGTAATGGTTTGAATCCTTGAATGTCCTGACTGCAGGGCTGAACCACTTAAGTAATTAAACATTTAGATTAATTTAATCTACTTCAATGAGGTCTGCCACAGTGACAATGATTCAGGTCGTGCAGCTCTTTCTAAAGAATGCAGAAATGTGGTTAAATGTAAAATCAGAAGTCCTCATTAGAAAACCTGAAGACTCAAAGTGGACCAAACAAGATTTTGTCTCTAAACTTTGAAGTGTTAGTCCACTCAGAATAAATGACCACCAAGTGTTACCTACAGCTATCAATAGCAGGCTACAGCACATCAACACAAATATAAACGCAGAGTTTTGTTTTCCTGCACTGATTTGATTCATTAATGCTAACCTAAAACACAGCACTACTCATACGCTTTATTTTGTAAACACAAGCTAGCATGCTAGCCTCGCTATGGCTGCCAACACTGACCCGGTTATTCAAAGAAAGCTACACAAAAGCTGTCAAGTGACTGCGTTTGCTCTGTCACACCATTAACCTACACCCAGTAACACCGACTTGTGTAACACCCAAGTTACAGAGAGCGTTAGCTGCAGGGTTAGCATGTGAGTTGGCTAACCGGCGGGGCTAAAGAAGCTAATGACAGCTAATGACAGCTACCTTCAGTCAGTCCGCTGAAAGTCCGATGTTTAGCCCTGAGGAAGATATCCTCACTCTCAGCCATAAGATCCAAATGTTAAACAGTTGTCCCAGCAAACTAGTGTGTGACTTGTGAGCCTGTCAGGTAGCCTCCGAGCAGGTTTGTTGTGTAACTGTTGGGTCGTCCCAGCTGTCTTTGCGGCTCGCTGACTCTGGTGACTATCGGTGATCGACTAGTGTGCCTGTCCGTGAGTGTGTGTGTGGCTTTCTCTGCAGCGGCCCCCAGTGTGGCTGCGACATGAAGGCTTTATTCACAAATACACAGACAACAGCGCATTTGTGTGTCCATTCTGACAATTTACCCTCGGCACAGCAAATTAGGTATAACCTTTAATGTCTACTGTTTTAATTTAGTCTAACATACGACATACTTTTAAAAATATATTGACTAGCAGGGGCGTTTCTAGGATGTGAAGACAAGGGGGGCTTAGCCCGGACCTCAGTAGGGGGGGTCCAGGGGAATCCTTTGCCAGGATTTTTTATTTTCTTATTTATTTTTTTGATGAACACCCTCTATTTTGATGCTTTTTAATGCACTCTGCCACCTTACGAAATCTTGAAATCTTTTTTTTTTAAATTTCCATATTAGTTATCAATTGCGATGAGTACATTTTAGTAGTTGTAAGGGATATGTAAATTTGTAAATTCACCATGCTGTAATATAGTCATATAATTTGCGTTTATTGTTTTAGTAAAATTGTTAAAGCGGGCGCTCTCCTTTTCAAAGGGTTGTCAGTAGTGAGAGAGAAATCGAATGAATGTTGTGTACAGCGTAAATATGTTACCAAAGTGAGAGTGAATGTTTAGCACCTTGCTGATACAGGCACAAGGTTTGTCTTCATTTTATTTCATATTGTGTTTAATAT
>JAPZEB010000014.1:25696546-25723361 GCA_029783705.1 Chaetodon striatus | reverse complement strand
GTATACAACCACGTTGTTGACTACATCCTCAACTGCCTTGTAAGTTATCATCCTCCTTTAGTCTGTAAGGGTCCTCAAATTAAAAAAAAGTCAAAGGGTTTTACATAAAAATTAATCAATTATTAATTAATTGTTGTTTTTACAGGATAAAGTGGTGTTGTGTCAGTGTGCTGGGTGCCATGATTTTTAGAGTGCCGTAACTCTCTTTGATGTGCTGTCTGTCAGAGCTAGATCAAATGAATGATTCATAATTAATATGTTAACTAAAGCCGAATTTTTAAACAAGTTATCATTCATACTGGTTTAAATAAACAATTTGATTGTATTTCCTCATCTTTGCTGAGAAACAGTTTTGTGTGAAAGTAATTAAAAGCCTGTCCCAAATATAGGCCTGCTGAGTTCAGTGATTTAAGCAAATAATAGCCCACGCTATTAGCTGAAGTTTGATCTTTGTGATGTATTTGCATGTAACTGGTTACTCCCCATCACCAAGCCCGCCATCCAGGGGGTCAAAGCGTACAAATGACCCTGGCCTAAGGCATGATAAGGTCAATAAAACACATTTCAGTGTGCCATCTGATGCTCCCAGCCCCTGCAGGTATTGTGAAATGGTGCAGTTCATCTGACAGAGGAGGTCAGATGCGTGTGCGTGATGCGGAGATCTCATGAACGCCGCTAATGTAAACATGTGAGGCGGACTGCAGCCAGTTAAGTCAAAGTGCCTGACCAAAAATCAGGGACTCCTAAAAGAAAAGTGAGAGTACAAAGAGAACAAGAAATGAAAGCAGCAGAGAGACAATGGACAAATGTCTGGAAAAAAGTGAAGAAGCCGCAGGTATGAGTTTCAAAGTTTTAAAGCAGTGAAGACACAGGTATCATATTAACCTAGAGGACCAAAGGCACCATCTGTTGGTACCAACCATGTTATGCTATCTTGTCAGAAAGGGGGCTAAATAATGCTCCACAGTTACGTAAAATTTTGGCAAGGGAAAACTGAAGATTTACTTTTTTCAAAATGGTGTATTCAAATATTTCTGCATACCAGAGTCCCTGGAATTACATAAACTGGGTATGACTGGAAAACTAAGAGCTGGCAGCCATATGCTCTTTACACTATTTCAGTTGTGCAAACAATTTGACCAATATTTAATTAAATTAGACCTCAAGATTGAATGAATAAATACATTTTAAAAAATGATTTGTTCACTCTTGATTTGATCTTATGATTTAATATCTTGCAGGCTGGCCTGCCCAACACTGCCTACTGTAGCTGCACTTGCTTATGATAAGTAATAGACCCCCAGGGGCCCAGCCAACATTTGTATGTGGAGCCCATGCTCGTGGTAAATGGGCTGAAAAATGGGTTCTATATGGGATCATTCTCCATACTGACTCTATGTAAATTGCCCACATGAGTGGGTTTACCAAAGTGAGCCCCAGGCAGCCCTGGCATAACTGGTGTGGAGCCCACTTGGGTAAACCCACTCATGTGGGCATGGGGTCAATATGGAACCTGTGAACAATCCCACATAGGGGCCCACTTTCAGCCCACATGGGCCCCCACATACAAATGTTGACTCCTTGGCTTCAGCTTTCCCTTTATCATCTGAAAAAAAAAAAGTCTGTGTCAGGCACTACGTCCATTGTTCTGAGGATCAACTTATTGTATTAGCTTGTGTCTTTTTGGGTCTCATGAGCATTACTGCTTAAGAACCCTCACTGTTTTCCACAAAGTCCCCGGGGATCTGGTGGGCATTACTTCCCGGGGCCACATCTTTGTTGAAGGGCTCTTTTTCAGACTGTATCCCCTGCTTTAGAAGCTGTGCCAGCCTCTGCCTATTGTAGCACATTAAGCTACTTGTGATTTCAGGATTTCTAAAACAATGGCAACCTACGACTGAAAATGAATAAAGTGGAGAAAAAAAAGGGGGAAAAAAGGCTCCCACGCTTTTCCTCGACGGCAAAACCAAGTAGTGATGTGCGTATTTCGGGGCTTTTATCACAATATTTCACAATAAGTCTCTCCCTCTCCTCTATCTCTCTCTCTCTCCTCGCAGCCCTCACAGTCTCACTCCCTCCCCATGTTTTCCTCCTCCTCCTCTCCTTTTGCGCACCAGGCTCTCCCACCCTCGGCTCTTCTATTCGCTCACTGCGCTCTCATCCTCGGTGCGGCTTGTGTCTCTGCCTACTCCTGTGCGTAAGAGCGCACCGATGGATATGTAATGCGCTCCCGAAAAACGCCAAATCTTATAGCCTGCAAACGCCTCTCTGAAAAGACGTATAGATGCGCAACAGAGAGCGCGCGCTAGAGAGCAGTTAGTTAGGTTAAGTCTTTCCACGGAGATTTTTATTCTGCGCGTTTTTTGTTCTATTTTTTTTGGATGATGATATGTTAATAAAGATGCTCATCGGCGCGGGTGACGGTGCGTTGCTATTTGGATGTGTGTTTCTGGACTTTTCAGCGTATCATGACCGCGCGCCCTTTTCCCTCTCTCCAAGTCTTTTCGTTTCTGCGTGAAGTTGAACGGAGGAGAAGGCAAGATGAGAGGGAAATACTTTCTCCTCGGCTTCTTGTTGCTCAAACTTATGGCTCTCGTGTGCAAGGCTGACGGGGAGCCAGGACTGCTCGGGGGATTCGTAATGATCGCCACCTCCAACGGCTCCAGGGAGGAGGAGAGCGTGTCCGAGGAGACCCCGCACACGGAGGACAAATGTCGGGGTTACTTCGACGTGATGGGCCAGTGGGACCCGCCGTTCACCTGCAAGACGGGCAATTATCTGTACTGCTGCGGCACCTGTGGCTTCCGCTTCTGCTGCTCCTACAAGCTCTCGCGGCTGGACCAGAGCACCTGTAAAAATTATGACACTCCGGTGTGGATGAAGACCGGACAGACTCCCTACAAAAAAATGAACAAGATGCACGACAGCACCAAAGACAAGACGAACTTAATTGTTTACATCATATGTGGAGTAGTGGCCATTATGGCTCTTGTGGGGATTTTCACCAAATTGGGGCTGGAAAAGGCGCACCGGCCTCAGAGAGAGAACATGTCCAGGTAAGTCTCTCCCTCCCTACCTCTTTTTCTCTCCCCCTCTCCCTTTCAGCTCCTCTCAGTGCGCTTGTTTACAAAGACACTTGCAGTAGTAGCCTACGCACGCAGTGATCTGGAGCGCGCAACTTGTTCTATCATCTGCCTCTGTGCACATCACAAGTATATAATGGGGATGAATCGCAGCAGCATAACACTACAGTTTATAATGCATTGGGCATATAATGTTTCACACACAGAGCTGTGGTTCCTTGGCAACCGTGTCATCTCCTGCATTGACACTCTTTGTGGAAAAAGTGGATGCTGCATATGCTCCCTCCACTCCAGTCAATCCATCCATTGTGGTATAGCATAACATTACGTGAGCTACTCTCCTCTCATCAGGCGGGGGCGGTTTCTTTCACTATGGGCACTGCGCTCCATTGTGTGTGACTGGAGATAAAATGCTTTTATACACCTTCATAATGTAATCTAATAGGCAGGAGTGTTTGTGCAGCAGGGAAAAAAAAAAACAGGACAAATCTTTCCCATTCATCAGGGAATCACATTTTTGTATCCAGTTGGCTGCACCTCACAGTTTCATGAAAAGATTTTGTGCAGCAGTGCAGCCCAACTGAATAATTAAATTAACCATGTTATGCACAGTTTCTCATGTCTGCATCCCTCATCCATCACCGCCTCTCTGTCTCTCTCCTCTCCTCTGCTCCCTCTGTCTGTGTGTCTGACAGGGCCGTCGCCAGTGTGCTGCAGGGCGGGTGTCCAGGTGAGCAGTATCGTGGGGAGGAGGCCCTAGGGATGCATTCGCAGCACTTTGTTTCCAGGGCCACAAACCTCCGTGAGTTTCTTTTTTTTTTTTCCGGACAGCTCATTACTGGTTGTGTATAACTTAGCACTGCATATAGAAGTGTGGGTGGGGTGTGTGTCAGCAAAATAAGACGCTTAAATGTGTACAGCTTGGTGTCAGAGGCCCTTATGAAGTCATCTGGAGTGATGTAAGGAGTCATTCATCCCAGCTGGGCTCAACTCATATCAAGCTGATGGTGCGTAGTCAGAAAATCCTCAAAGATACAATACACACACACGCAGGGAGAACACACACACACACACACACATCCCTGCAGGCCTGTTCCTATTTTGTTTCAAATGACAGCATTGGGTTTTTGTTTTATCTCACAGCGGCCAGATATCCATCCATTTCATAACGCGCTAGAAAGAGAATATCTGCCTGCCTTTCTGTGCAGCTTTTCAAATCCAAACCGTTATTCACTGTTTTATTTTGGTTCGTGCCCACATGATATAATGAGAGAGAGAAAAGGGGAAGTGGGTGTGCGTGTGTGAGTCGGTGAGGAAGTAAGTGGTGGTGATGGTAGTGTGTTTGTGTAGGGGGGACCAGGGGGGCTGGGAGTTTGAAGGGTGGTGGTGGTGGTGGAATACAGAGCGTATGAATGCCATCTATTTCTGTTGCGTCCCGTGGGCTGCTACAGTACCGAGCCTCTTTGTGTTTTAACACCGAAGATCAAACAGATGAATCCTCACAAAACACACACACACACACACACTTAAATATGAGCATACAGACTCGAGCATACAGTACACACACATGGAAACAGTCGGCACACAGCATTCAGATCCCCTCAAAGTTGCATCACATTCCTTGTGCCAAAACACAAAGCAGATCTGAGATGAATTTGTTTGAGACACACAGTGGCTGTACTCACGCCGGCCTTGTTAGAGGACCGTCTCGTGTTACTATCGAGCTATACATGAATGGCACCCTGTACGATTCCAACTGACTGCAGCTGAAATCTGTTGAAATCTCAGTCGAAATGGCACATCAAACAGACTGCATCTTGCCTTTTTGAATGCATTTCACTCCTTTGGTGCGCAGCGAAGTAAAAAAATAAATCCATTTCACCCAGTTATTTGATCTGCTGGTGAGTTGGAAAGTTGTAGTTTCAGGAAAAGTAAAGATTTGCCAGTTGGATGAGATTGTTTTTGCAGTTTTCTAGGGATGTGCCAATACCATTTTTTCCTTACTGATACCCGAACTTGCACATCAGCCGATACGAATACTGATCTGAAAATATTACCAGCTGTATACTACTGACCTATTTCTGTGTCAAGAACACAAAAAACTATCTATCTTCAGCACAGATCTACTGATACTAGTATGGACTCAATGTCATGTTATTTCATTGCACATGTCCATGTGCTGTTACAGTCAGCAGCACAGCCTCTGATTAGTCGGCAAACTCAACCAAGTGAATCATGGGATACATTGACACCCATAAATGGATAAGTAATCACAGAAAACATTCATTGTTGGCTTTGTTAGATTTATAAAGTCTCTAACCCGGCCCCCGTTGCGGTTCCATGCTTGGATTACAAAGCTTCTGGAAGGGATACAACTGCACCGGAGCACTCGTTGAAAAGCTACACTGGTAATGAAGCGGAGGCAGTTTGAAGTACGTTTCTACTCCGCAGTGTTCTGGAGATATTCTAAAGATAGTATTTAGCAAACAAAGTGCACTGATGTCAGATGCAACATTAATGACCTCAGGGGTTCTTAACGTTTATTATGAATTTCATGGTATTGGATGGTTACATAGAGTCGTGTACTCGCTGATACCTTTGAGGCAGTATCAGAGGCATTTCTGATGTTGGTATTGGCATAGGAATAACAGTACAATTTTCCAATGTAAATAATGCGGCTCTAAGAATGTCGTTCATATTAGTGGTTTGCTTTCGCTTGGGCTGAGAAAAGAGTGAGAGGGATTTCTTGCCCTATGCACAAGATAAAAAAAAGTTCTTTCTAATTGTGTTAAAGTGCCAATACAATCCCCAGATTCTTCCGTGCAGCTTTGTGTTTGACACTAGTTGAGCTTAAACCATCAACGGTGAGCCGGCAAGAAATCTTGGGATTGTAGGGCGCTCCTGTCCTGAGTGGTATAACAGACAGGAACTGTTCATGTAAGGAAGTGGGTGGGGGGGGTTGAGTAACTACTTCTATTTGCGAGAACGAGATAAATATGTAATCCTACAACAGCTCCCCTGGCTAACGACAAGGTGACATAACCCTACTCAGCATGAAGCACTACGCCCACAGGCACCATCAACATCATGATGAGAGCACATCTCATGGAAAAGGGGAAAGAAAGGTTGCATTCATTAATATGGTTTAGCATCAGAGGTGGGGAGGAGGGTCTCAGTCTTAAAAAAAAAAAAGGACTACTATGAAAAAAGATGAATATCAGTAGGTGTTTCAGTAGGTGTTGGGGTCCACTTGAGTCTTTTTTTTTCCCTTCCTCACTGTGGGAGAGATGAGATAGCGTGGCGGCCTTTCACCTGAGAGCCCAGGAGGACACTGCTGTGAAATAGCGATTATTATTTGCAATGTGGAACCGGCTCCCCTGAACCTTTTAATCCTCAGGGTTGTGGGTAATCATGTGGAATGTTATTAACCTCTGTGATCTGGTGGGATCCTCCCCGACTGCCACCTGATTGGTGTATGGGTCCCTCCGTCGGCCGAGGGAGACGATTCATCACGGGGGCATGGGTGGAGGGGAGAGGAATTAGATATGGATTTGCTGGATATGGACATGTTATTCTTGTTTTAAGTGATTAACGGAAGATAAATAGACTGAAAAGGGCAAGATGATTTTTCATTAAGTGCGCTGCTGTGAATGTAAAGGACAGACAGGGAAGAGAGAGAAGAGGAGTGAGGAAGGAGGTGAATGTAAAGATGAGTGTTTGGGTTAAAAGGGCCACTGTATGTGTGCACAAAGGGAATTTGTTGTGCAGGATTGTGCTGGAAAATCTATTTTTAGTACTAACTACATATTGATTATAGCTTATGGCTAGATTGCCCTATTACCAGCATCAATGCATCTGGTCTGGCAGTTTTCCGACTGCTTACATAGGAGGAGAAAATTCCTTTGGGCCTTGTGCGACTGTCAGTCACAAAATGCTATTTGCCTGTAGAGGAATCACTGATGACCACAGCTGCTTATCATGCATATGGTCTCCCCCATTAACACTAGATTAAATGCATTTGTTTACAGACAGTATGGTATAGAAAAATAAGCAAGCCCCTGTTTCCAATATGTGCTTTGCTGCATCTTGGTCATTCGCAATTATTATACATGTACAACAAACGAGAAAGTATTGCTGGGCAATATATTGATATTATATCGATATCGTGATATGAGACCTGATATCGTCTTAGATTCCAGATATCGTAATATCGTAAATATTGTCTTGTAAGGCTGAATTACAGTAAAATGATGTAATATACTGAACTTCCTGCAAACCACGAATACGTTTCATTTGCATGTTTCAAACGTATCATATCAACAAGTGTCGCGACATGGCAGATGCTGTGCCATTTTGGCAAGACACCTGCCGAGCTGCAGACCAAGTAATCAAGTCATTACTTTGTTTCCATATGTTTTTCAGGCTCCAAATGAGGGCGTTTTGTAGCAAACTGTCTGTGTTTTTCAGGCAGGTTTTTAGGTTCCGAAGGAGGATGTTTTGTAATGACCCATCTGTGTTTTTCCATCTGCTCTTTAGGCTCCAAATGTCTGTTTTGTAGCTACCCATTGGTGTGTTTTAACCAGCTTTTTAGACCTCAAACATGGGTGTTTTGTAGCAGCCAGTCAGTATTTTTCCATTGGCTTTTTAGGCTCCTAAAGTGGGTGTTTTGTAGCAACTCACTGGTGTTTTTCTGGCAGCTTTTCATGCTCCAAATGTGGGCATTTTGTAACGACCTATTGCTTTTCTCAACTGCCTTTTGGGCTCTAAACATGGGTGATTTGTAGCAACCAGTTGGTGTGTTTCCATTGGCTTTATATGCTCCAAATGTGTCTATTTTGTAGCAACCTTTTGATGTTTTTTCAGCAGCTTTTTAGGCTCTAAACATCGGTGTTTTGTAGCAACCAGTCAGTGTGTTTCCACTGGCTTTTTAGGCTCCAAACATGGGTGTTTTGTAGCAACCAGTCAGTGTGTTTCCACTGGCTTTTTAGGCTCCTAACGTGGATGTTTTGTAGCAACGAGTCAATGCGTTTCCTTTGGCTTTTTAGGCTATAAAAGCATGGGTGTTTTGTGGCAACCAGTGATTCCATCACCTTTTTATGCTGTGTTTTTTTATGCCTAAACCACAACACTGCTGACCATAAAAGTTTCAAAGTATCTACTACATAATAACATGCAAATGCAACATAACTATGGTTTGCAAAAAAACGTGCCATGACATTTTTTCTGGCGATTGGGTTGGAACAAATCTCACTGTGTGTATATTTTGTGAAAGCACCAATAGTCAACCTTACAATATCAAAATGGTAGTGTATTTGATTTTCAGTATATCACCCAGCGCCATGAGAGAGCATCACTTAGTAATACAAAAGCCTGAGGTTTGTGTTTGTTATGTTGTGGGTCCCTGTGTGTATCCAGGGGGGGCCCTCCCGCAATCTACCGCATATTAAGAAGAGAGACTTTGGTTGCTTTGTGAACCAGAACCAGCCAGAACCACAGATCCCCAGGTGGGCCGGTCGGCTGGCAGACTTTCATGTCATTTCCAAACCCAGAGACTTTGTTTGAATCCTTAAAAGGCTGAAAAATCCCGTGTCTCTTCACTTCCAGCATCAAACAGCTGAAAATACAAAGACGGGAGGGGTGGAGAAAGAGGGGGGAACAGTTGGAAGGAGAGGGAACAATGTGAGGAGTCAAGAGATCTTAGTGGCAACACCCAGACTGATGGCAGCAACCATTTCTGGAACCGTACTAAAGCTGCGCTCTTGTTTGGATTGCCGTGGAAAATTCTGACATCTTTGAGCCATTACCACTAAATTCAGGCTGACTTTCACTACAGTTTTTGAGCACCAGAAGTCTCGAGAGTCTCCTAAGTGTAATTGACAAGCAGCAGCAGCAGCTAATCTCTTTGTTACTACACTCGCTGTACAGTCGAATCAAGAATTTAGTGGTGGAATTTTATTGGAAAACAGTATTTATCCGCGTGAATTATTACACTGAACAATTCCTCCAGACCAATATTGTACTTCTTAGTCCTGTAATTGTCATTTTGGGTATCACACTAAAGAGCTTTAGGTGGGCTGCACTATTAGTTTTATTAAGACAAAAACACACAGCTACATGCACACACTCACACACATTACTCTGTATTCACAACTCAATTCACCATTTGCAGGCTTAATTACCTCCCCAGCAGTTATAATCTTTCCCTAAACATTCTGAGATGGGAAGGATGAAATTTTAATAGGTAATTGCTTCAGAGATTGCACAGGCACGAGGAAAGGCCCTGTCTGCAAAATACTCCTGCTCCGCCTTGTGACTGTGTGTACATGTGTGTGTGTGAAGGTGTATGTGTGCAGCGTGCACACAGTGTGTGTTGGCCTGTCAAAAAGAGCTGTGCATATCCTTCGTTAAAAGTAGGTGACTGTGTGACCTTGTCTTCCCAGCTGTCATCTGAAGCTTCAGTGTGTCACATCTGATTGCAGAGTGTCAGAGCGGAAAGAGGAGCTCCAGCTCGCGAACCCACACACACACACACGCACACACACACACACACACACACTGCCGCACAGGCCGTAGAAACAAGCAAAAAGAGAGGCTGCCAGAGAGAAAATGACAGAGCTGGAGGTAGTTATCCGGGAGGCGTCACTCCGGCAACAGCTCCGTTTGAAGCTCAGCTTCTGTCCTCGTGTTCAAACGACGCAAGAAAGCAGGTGAAGTCGAAGTTCCATCCCTGAGTTTGTCTTTCATAGCTCATAGCACGATGGAGCGACAGTTAAGATTCTGCTATATCTACAGCTAGGTTTCCTTCATGCAGGCCATTGCGGAAAATGTTTGTTTCAGTTCCATTTTTTATTGAATAACTGTTGTTCACGCGACATATTTATTAAAAATCAAGTCTTAGCGCACACAAAAATCACACAGCCATCTAGTAACAAATTTACAGGTCATTTTCATACATACAGTTAAAGAATTATTTCACCACTGGAGATGGTCTTTTCACAAAACTCGGCTGTCTGCAATAGAAAGACAAACACAATTTTAAAATTGGTCCTACATGACCAGAGAAAACAAAGAAAAAGGGCTGTTGCATTCACTTTTGCTCAAAAGGTAGAAAACCTACAAGTACCAGAATGCACTGCGCCACACCACACCTATACACACACCTGCTGGTGGGTGATGTGATCCAAGTTGCATGCTAAAGAGGGAGGGGCATCTCTCTCTTGATCCACTTCTATACTCTTTGTGTCCGTGGTATTGGCAGATGAGGCAAAAGTACAATCTGTAATTCTAGAGATCTGGGTGCTGGCAAGATGGAAGGAAGCTTATACATCATACAAAGCCAGCAGATGGTTAGCTTAGCTTAGCTTAGCATGATTGGAAGCAGGGGCTTCTGACGCACTAAAACAAAAAGTTGTGGTTTTACAGGGGTAAGGTGCTAGACTATCTCTTGGCTGAATGTAACACACATGACGCACATAACTCCCGTTAAAACCACAGCTTGTCATATTTACATTTGGGTTTTTGCACTGATTAAATAAATAAGCTGTTAACATATAAGTTAAACTAAGCTAATTTCCTCCTAGCCCTAGCTTCATATTTATCATGCAGACATGATCTTCTGATCTCACACTCGACAAGAAAACAAACCTATTTCTCAAAATGTCAAACTTTTTTTTTGTTGAAGACAATCTATATGTGAAGTCTGTGATATCAACAACTGAGAAAGGGCATTTTGAGGCCTGAATTTCCCTTTGGCACTTGCTGCCATCTTTACATTTGATGCCCAGAAAATTCATATTTGGGCACAAGGTGGAGACCTCGGGTGAAGCAAGCAAGTCACGATTAAGTTAGTATCTGAGACACCTATACATCAAGACAAACATGCCCCAAAAGATGCTTTGCTGTTGACAGACTATAACTTTCAAAACTGCCACCAAATACATCAGAACAAATTTAATTAGGTGTTGAGTTCCATTTGCAAGTTGGAATTTATAATTTCCAGTAGGAAATTTCAGCTGGAACGCCTCCTGAAGTTGGCTTTCTGACTCAAAAAATCAGGGGAACCTCACCAACCTCAAAGATGACTGCTCCACGAATCAGTGTTGAAAGCTGTAGTTATATACAATGTAGTAACACTTGCCTCTTATTTGTGTCTCCTGAAATCAGTCGTACACACAGTACTGTCCAGCATCTATCTGTGGACATGTGGCTACGCTATTTGGAAGCAATGTAGCGTGTTGTTATCAACAAGTATTGCTAAGAATGGCTGACCTGGTATTGCTGCTGCTGGTATTTGGTTTTCCAACTTGCAATGAAATGCGGTAAATTTGGATGTGATTTGAAATGCATGATAATACCCTGTCAAATGGCCATTAGAGAAATACATGCTGAAATAAGAGACTAAACTAATCAGATTTCAGTCCACATATAACCTTAGATACACACAATGTACTCGTCTGCACTGTTTGACACAATTCACCTTTTCTCCCAGCTGTCAGACGTCAACATCTGTCTCCTCATAACACCTTGCATCAAAGGTGATTTAGTTTGTCTGAATCGCTCGTCCCTCCTGACAAATCACACTGCTTTCAGACATCTCGGTGCAGCATTTTTGTGCCTCTCAAGCTCTTGTATCGTTCCTACCATAGGAAAATAAACTGAAGGCGTAAATCAGGCTGGCATGAACAACAAGGCAAAAAGACAGCAAGTCACAGTCTCAGATTCTCAGAAAGTGTAGAAGTGTCTCCTCCTCCTCTCCAGGGCCTCATTCCCGCACCCTCTCTCTGCCTAATTATCTTAATGTGAGGCCCCTCAGCAGCCCAGGGACGCCATTAGATTCCTGTTTATTAGGGCTCTGGGGCCGCACAGCCGGCAGGCATCGACCAACGGCAGACATCCACTCAGTTTAGGCACAGAGGGAGGCCGGCCAGAGAGGTGTCAACACAGCCTGGGAGAGGACTGAGACTGAGGACTGGAAGGAGAAAAGAAGCAAAAAGATTTTTGAAAACGAGAAGAGAGGAATGGGAAAACTTGAGAAGAAAGTGTGAGTTTCCCTTTATCTTCCTTTCCGTAATCCTAAAGAAGTCGCAGGCGACCCCTAGCTGCTCCTGTTACTGAGCGTTAGCTTCTTTGTGGAAGGTAATGTAAATTGGAACAAGCACTCATTTTGTGGACATTTAAAGAAATCAAAGAGTATTCTGACGGGCAGAGAGACTGGCCTAATGCATGCCGCCTGTCCTTTTCTGTCCTTAGCGTCTTGCATCACCCAGCGTGTAATTTCCCATCTTGTCATTGTGGTGCTATAATAAAAGAAGCAATAGGGACAGTGAATATCTTAACATCTAATCAGGTGAACCCCACCCACTCCCCCACTTTCCACACGAATATTAATCACTTCATTTACTCCCAGGAAGTCACATCTTGCATTTGACAGGTAATTACGTCTGTGACTGTGTGTGTGTGTGTGTGTGTTTGCGGGTATACACGTAGGCCCAAGAGTACGTTGGCTTATATCATGCCTGTGTATGTGTAACAAGGGTGTGAATGGGACATACAACATCCGTTACATATGCACACAACCTGTGGTGCGCTTCAGCAAAATACTGAGTGTGATTAGCAACATTACAACCATCTATCTTCATCTATTTCAGACTCATTTACATTAGACTATCTGTAATGATACAGCAGTCGCAGGCAGTCATGGGATAAAGAGACAGACTTCCCATCTGTATGTTTGAACAGGTGGTTATCACCACTGGTTTCTAATTAACTGCTACACTGACTCTCCTTAATAGACTATTCAAATTAATGAGTCAAGCCTTTTGCAAATATTAGGATTATTTTTTGTATGAATATGAATTCACACAAAAACTTAATTATTAACAAAGATAGCTGTAAACAGTTCTCAAGTCAAGGGTTTCGTTTGTAATTCTGGCTGTGTTTAAGTATTGAGAGGCACTCGATGCACGCGTCCTCATATTTGTCGTCGCAGACAAAGCGTTTGGGGAGCTATTGAGGAAACAGCTATGTTCCCCTTAACAATAAAAAGCTCGCTGTCTGTCAGACATACACTGAAGGAAACTGGATCTCTGCATTGTGAGTCTATTTAGGCCCTATAACATGTAGCTGTGTTACGCTATGGGAAATCCTTTGTAATCTGCAGCCACTGTCACACAGTTTTACTGTTTTTTAATAGAAAAACTAAGCTTTAATCTTTTGTATTGCTGACATTAATAGTATGTACATTCCTGCCACTTTCCAACAGTGCTCCAGCTGTGTTCTAGTAGTATTCACAGTGGAAGCTCTCCTCTCATGGGGCATGTCAGTGATTCCCAACTAGGGGTACTTTAACCCCAGGGGGTACTTCTGCTGTTGCCAAGGAGTATGTGGAAAGACTGTGGAGTAGCTCAACAAATTTGAACTCAGAGGTTTTCCATTTAAAAATATGTATAACATGCTGGAGGGTTGAAAATAGAGAGGCTGGAAATCTGGCTGCAAGTTTGTCTTCTTGGCTATGTTGTTTAGAAGGCAAACATAGATGTAAGCGCAAGGCAACACACCGACAAAAGGTTTGCCTGGCTCAGACCCAATTACACACAACCGTGACAGCACGAATTGAAAGATAGCGCAAACATGTACAAACACACACATTTACACTGAATATATCCACAAGGAGGAAAAGTCTGAACTGATTCCAACATGCAGGCAGACAGTATCTCTTCCTCTCTGTCTCACACACACACATACACACACACAGAGCAACAAGAAAAGCTGAGACAGGTAGAACCCAAACCACAGTGAGACTTACTGAATATTTCATAATGTTTTTACTGGCCTGTCAGGAGCGTCAGGGAAGCACAGTGTGTGTGTGTGTTTGTATATGTGTCTGCATATAATTTAAATTCTATACATGCGTGCTGACGATCTCAGTTTTTTGTATCCCCGTGTGTGTGTGCTGGGGTATGTTTGTGTGTGTGTGTGTGTTGCTGGGAGTGACAGGCCACTGTTGTGATTAGCTGTCAAGGCAGGAGAGCCTGTGGCCAGCAGCTACAGTCAGTTCATCAGAGCTCAGTGATGCGCCAGGGAGCAGGCAGGTCACATGATGATTTTGGCAGGGTGGCATGCTTAGTTCAAGACTGGGAAAAATAGAGTTTTTTGAGAAGCGGAAAAGCAGGTCTATACCAACCGATATCTAATACAACCTCTCTTGTTTTAAAAGTTATTGTTGGAAGGTGAGATAAATTTTACAGGATCACCGAGTTTGTGTTTTTGGCCTTGTATCAAAAAAATATGACAGGAGAGCTCCAACAGCATGTTGAAACACAGCTGCAGAGGGAGGTTTGTTTTCGAGCATAGTTGCTTGATACTTATCTGACTGTTCACATCACATGTACTTATATAACCCTTTGTTATTATATTATTGATATAATTGATATAATATTGATCAGTGCAGCTTCAAAATGACTGATTTTTGTAGTTTATGAGGTATCTTTTGCTTGGAGTCATTAGTTTGCACAACAAAAAATGGATCTCTAAATTTACACCTGCGTCTGACTGCTCGTATAGCTGGTGTAAATTAGATATCACACAGAAATGCTGCATGTCTCTGTTGTGTTGACAATACACAGATGCCTTTGAAACATGTAAGTTAGAAATGACAAGACACACTTATTTAAATTAGCTGGCAATTAGCAGATTTAAGCTTCAGATTAGGGGTCTTAAAAATGTGAATGAGATATTTTAATCGACTTAATACAAAACTGAAAAACACTGTTCTCTGAATAAATAAAATAACAAACCAACGCGCTCCTCATCTCCTCATCTGCCCTCTTTACGCACTGTAGCCAAAACTGCATGTTATTTTTGTCTACTTTAATTATCAAAGACACAACGTGGGAGACCTAAACTTTATTTCAAATTGAGTTTTGGTTTAAAAACACTCGTGGATGTGTGAAAGCAATTCTGTGTCCGTCTCTGCTCCCGCTGGGCAGCTGCTGAATATGACAGTTGGAGGAAGACGGTGTGGTTTTACGCCACACTATCTTACATGTTGTTAAACTTAACGGTGGGTTATTGCCTACATTTGACTGTCTGTATGAGGATATTTTGATCGTGGTTAAATTTCACAAGAGAGACAAACAACACTGAGGCTGAGGGAAACCTGACAGAGAGGTCTCTGCGATGATGCAATGCGCTCGTCTACAGCAGAGAGCTGTGACTGGTAGGAGCCTCCTGTAGTTTCATGTTGAACCCTTCTCATTTAACTTTTTTTTTTGGTTCTTACAACAGAGAACACAGAGTTAACAGCACCAGTTACCTCCCTCCGGGCTTCTGATTTACCTGTCCCTGTCACGCTCAGGTTGACAGGATGCACCTGTCCATAGTAGTTATCACCTCCATATATGGTCACTGGCGGTTCATGGGCAGGGATGTGTGCTAATTGCTGACTAGCTGGAGCGCGCTGCCATTTTAGGATTGATTGGCATTCATGAACATACACTCATGCCTACGATCAAATCGGAGTTTTCCCAGTGTTCATGAATCCGGTTTACGTTTTTAGTACCAAGGCTTCCACTGGTTCCTAACTCGGGGATCTCGACACCCACGAGGGGTCGCGAGGCCTTCTTGATTTTACAGGGTTTTCTTAATACACAGGTGGCCTTTATCTCAGAATTTTATTCATTTCTGCAAATAATACTGAATGTAATTGTTGTTTTTTAAGTTTAGATTATAATTCACAATATGAACTTCACGTCACTGCCTTCACTTTCTGCTAATCAGCCTTGTCCTGCCTTAGAAAAGTACACAGTCAAAACAACCAAAGAGCTGATAGGACAATGGCCAAATGGCCAATTTGTCAAAAGAAGCCTACTGTGCATGGACAATTGATAAAAATTGTAAAAATACTCGATACAGACAGAGAATTGTATAAAAAATTGCTAACACTTTCTGGAAAACTCATTTCTGATGCTATATTTCCTAGAAATAATCTGCCTTAAACTTCCTGCAGTTAATGTATTCATTATTTGCTTTATCTGTACAGTTAATCAGTTGTTCTATATTTTTATTATGTATTAAATATAATATTAAATATCTATAATGTGTCACTTTATCAGAAGTCATCAGTTTATTCATTGATGGGAAAAAAAAGATCCCTTAGGGAAACAAGGTTGGGAACGACTGATGTAGTCACAACTATGTTAATGGAACATTACATTATCCACCAAGCTAACATTAATGTCAAGATACGGTTGTCATAGAAACCTACGCTCCCAGCATTCCCAGTGCTTATCTTAAATGAAGCGCTCCCCAGCACGCTGCCTGCTTTCTGCCAACACACTTAAACGCACTCTAAATCATATTTAAATCAATAAAATAATTTCTGAATCAATGTTTTGTGGCAAGTTTATGACTTCTCTTGAAAGTAGCTATGTACTGTGTTGGATAATGTACAGTAAACAGGTCATTATTGCATTGTTAACCCCTTCAGGGTGAATTTAGAAGTCTGCATCACCCTGTCAGGGTTCATTCTGCAACACTGACCAGCTCCTACACTGTCCCTTGCTTATTATGTTCCACTGGGAGATAAATTATTGTCCTGGAACAGACACAGCAGCTGCTGTTTCTCCGGTGACACTGATCAGGATTCAGAGCTAATATTAGGGAAAAGTTACCCATTGCAGGCCTCTGAACAATAGAAGAACAAAACATTAGTTTACTTATTTAGTCACCATTCTTTAGTTTTTAAAGTCGAAGCTTAAAAATGCTTAGAATACAGTTTTCACCAAGCGATAGCTGTTGTTTACTTGGTGATATCTTATTAGTGACAGACAGTAAAGTTCTGCTTCAGTGGATAAACAACTCTGAGTCTTTACACCCAGGAGTCCTCTTGTATTCAGGAGGAATTGGTGCAGAGTGCAGCATCATCCAATCCTAAAATATGCTGGAAAAGTCAGGTAGACGCTGGCCAGCTTGTTAGAGGACTAGCAAACCAAGAGCTGTGCTGGTGTTGAGGTCAGCTTCTTTTTCCCTCTGCCTTTTCTCATCCCCGGCCTGCACCCCCTCCTCTTCTTCTCTGCTCCTTTTTTTTTTTCTTCTTCCCACCCTTCACCTCCCTCACCTTCTGCCCAGACTCTCTCCTGTCTGTTTGTTTATCTGTCTGCTTGTTACCCTCTCGGTCCATCCTTTTCTTCGTGTCCCTCCCTCCCCCTCCTCTCCCTCAATCTCTCTCAGTAACAGGTGAGTTCCCAGAACTAATTACAGGAGGCTATCCCAGGGTGCAGCAGGGGCCGGCTCATTTGCAGGCGGAGGGAGCGCGAGAAGGCTGTCTAATAACATTTTCTAGCGCCTGATTAAAAACAGCCCATAAATCACTTGTTCACATGGGTCTACGTGCACCCACGCGCATGTATACACGCACGCACACAGCAGTCGGAGTCTCAAATAGAGCCATCAGACACATGGCTTTAATACACACTAAAATACTGTACAACCAATTTGAGGGGCCTCAAGGACACACACACGTTTCTCGCACTCGCTATCCCATAAAGCCACTTGCAAATTAGGCTGTTTATACATTCATATAACGTTATAGTCGTCATAGATTTTATAAAGTTTACATGTACGCAAAGAGGACGATAATGATCTCCGTGAGGAATTTGAATGATGTGAAAGTGATGAGCGGTAAACTCATTATTGCATTTCACTATTTGACACTTACACCCTCGCTATTGATTTTCCTCCCCGGCCTCGTTTATTGTTTATAACGTTACATGACTGAACGAGGAAATGAACATGGGCTGGAATAAACAGTCCCAACATGTGGATGACAGGCAGTCAGTGTGTGTGCAGATGAGTCTGCACACTCCATCTTTCTCGCACTCGAACTGAGGACGCTGAGGGTGACGTCTAGTTCTGCAGCTATGTCTATTAAATGTTGGAAAATAGTAAAAATAGCCAATCACAGTTTCCTAAAGCCACTTTAAATGACTTCTTATGTCCAAAGAAACAGTAGTAATATATTCCATGAATTACTAGATAGGGGTAGGAATCGCCAGAGGACCCTCGATGCAATATTATCATAATACGATTTTATTGCGATATGCTGAATATTGTGATATATTCCTTTTTTTCCAACTGCAAATTATTCCCCAAAAGGAAAACTTTGATAACATCATTTCAATCTTTTTTTTTTTTTGCAGCAAAATGTGATGCTACGCAATCAGACTGACCAACACCGTCATAAAACGCATTATAAATCCTGCATACGCCTGACAGACTAAACTGTTGGCAGATTTAACGCCCTCTGTGAGGCCGGATTAAGCGTGTGAGCTCAACACTTCACATGCAGGTATCTTGCTAACTGAATAGCACCATGTTAGAAGCATTGTCTGCGGGAGGTCTGCAATGTTTGCTCCACTGTAACTTCCCTGTACTGCTCTAGTTTGGAAAACGTGAGACAGCAGCCACCAGCTCTCTGTGAGATAATATGCCATTAAAGCCACATGTGAATCCACTGACCTTGAAGTCTAGGCATCACAAGTTAATGCCACCCTTACTGATGTACTCAAAGTGCTTCGCTTCTCTGTAAAGCTTGGGCACAGCTGTGTCGGTGAAAACACATCAGAGTGGAGTCACATACCTGGGTTCCAGTGTTTGTAGCATGCAACAAAAGCCTGTTTTCCACAGCACTGAATGGATGCAGATCTTTGCACATTAAGTGCTGATAGATGTGTTATTTTATTAACTCTCTCTCACAGTTAATGGTAGTTTTATCGAGCTAAATGTGTCCTGTGTTGGTTGATTTTTTTTGGCAGAGCTGGTTCAGTATTAGCTCGGACTTCAGCGACTAACACAAATGCCAAATGCCACTGACCGAGACCTCTGCTGACCTCACCAGGAAAATAAACATCAGCACTATCTAGTGGACCAAAAAGCAATTGTTATATTATTATTATTCTACTACCTATTAACTACTGTACAGAGCTAATTACAACAAAGCACGAGCAAAGACGACCTAACATCGAAAGAAAAGAAAAAACAATTGTCATTAGACAGATTAATGACAGCTACATGTCTGACATGGCTGATCAAAATAAGGGTCATTACCATTTTGGCCATAAATGTGCAGCCCAAGGACCCATTCAGTGTCCCTGGGACCAACTCAAATGACCATCTGTAATAGACAAAACATGTGGAAAAGCATATTAGCTCGCCTTTAATGTTTAGTTCTGCAGCTCTGTCAATCAAGTAAATGTCAGAAAATGGTAAAAAATGCTAATCAGGACTTACTCAAGCCAAAGGCGATGACTTCAAATTGCCTGTTTTGTTTCACCAAACAATCCTAAACCTAAATATATTCAATTTAATAATATATAAGACAAAGAGAAGCAACAAAATCCTCGATACTTCTGTGTTTTGGGTTTTAAAATTGGCCTAAATGATTAATCAGTTACTAAAATAGTTGGCGGTTAATCTTCTGTCCATCAACTTAAAGATAGATTGTCTAATTTTTTCCTTTTTCGCATGGGAATGTGTGGGTTTTATAACCCCACAGAGGTTGCTAATGGCCTTGGTTATGGCTATAGCCAAATTAATTGACAACTATTCTGACCATTTTAAAAAACGCCAACATTTCCAGCTCCTGAAATGACTTCAATTTACTCCTTTTCATTGTTATACTTCATAATACAATTGGGTTTTGGGTGGTTGGTCAGACAAAACAAGCAGGCAATTATCTTCTAAACAAATAATCAATCCATAATGAAAATCACTGTCAGTGCAGCTCAACCATTATGGCCACCCACAGACACCAACAGCAAGGTCATCATCCTCAGCCTCATCCTTCCTCATAACGTGAGACACAGCACACCCAGTATGCACATATGCACACTGTCACACACCCTGAGCTCTAACTGGCCCCCACTGAGGTTCATATGGAGTGGTGCCATGTCTTCTGGCAGCTCCCGGCACAATAACCCAGTCAGTAGATTAGCAGCGATAGCATCGCCGGCCCCGCACAGCAAACAATGGCCACTCTCTCTGTCTCACACACTGACGCAGGGGCCATTTCGCATGACTCTCACTTGTGTCGAATGGGCAAATATGTGTTTGTTTACACACACACACAAAACCACACAGTGCTGACTTGATTCCTGCGGTCAAAGCACATGAATCGCAGCTCGCTGAAAACAGATTTTCCAAGAATTACCGGCCCTTCTCGCCTCCTGAGGTCGTTTACAAACTCTTAATTTGATTTCTTTACAAGCTGAGCTGAGTGCTGAGTGGAGCAGAGTTCGGGAGGTGAAAGTTCGACATCGTGGCACGCAGGCTGCTTCATCAACAAGCGGCAGCAGGTGAAGCAGCATTACAAGATAGGTGTCAAAAACGAGGTGAGAGTGAAATTTAAAGCGACTCACAGCTCCTGCAGAGGTGGGAGCAGCTGATTCCTCCTGCTGCTCAGATGTCAAGCTGTTTTGTGAGAGTAACGCCAAGTCAGGACTCGTAGCATACACCCAACACACACTGTCAGATAGTGAGCATATTGGATCACACACTGCATGGCGCACATGCTTAGTCTGTGATTGTCAAGTAATATAACTGATCTTAGTTTGCGCTGCAGAGATGCGAAGGAGACAAGTAGTGATTAAAGTCTGACACGTATTCAGACGTTTACGTCTCACATAGAGCTCTGTGGTAAGTGTTGCACCGCTGACCTCACTTGGCACTCTTTTTCAATTTTTATTCCTTGCAGCTTTCTACGACTTCTCCCAGAAAACGGCAGGGAGCTCTGCGGCTCTGTGTATCCGGGAAGACGCCGCAGATGGCTGAGCATGTTGAGCGCGGGCACACGGAGTGCATCTCCCTCCCTCTGCGCTTCTGATGGACTATCGGGCCTTCTCATGATCACTTACTGAAGTAGGAATCCCGCCAAGAGATTATGATTGGACTATAATCGCCAGCTAGCTGGGAGCTCCTGATTTTGATTCAGTGCTTGAACCTTCTCCTCCACTTATCTGATTTTCTTGTCATCGCAGGGACACGCGTCGCATGGCTGAACATTAAATTAAAACTTTTGCAATTATCTAAACATTTCATGCCGGGCGCCGGGCCTAATATGAGACATGGGAGTTCCAGGAAATCTAAAATATGTGTGTGTGTGTGTGTGTGCTCGTGTGTGTGTGTGTGATTCTGCCTGCATGAATGTATGTGTGTTGTTTTGCATATAGTTTTGCTGATGCAGGCAGATACGGGCACTGCATCTTCACTCAACGCTCTGAGCCTTGAGCTAGAAAGGGGCAAAACCCAAAACAGCGGAAATCAAAGAGTAAGCAAAATCCTGAAATAAATACGCTCACAAACAAACACACACAGCCGCAATCTCCCTCCCTTATAACTCATTTTCCACTTTAGCAGCTCTTTGCAAGAATCGTATTTGATTTACACACATATAGTGTCAGGCTTCACAGCGGGGTGACCTATGAGCTTCAGATCAGCTCATATTCTCTGCACACACACACACACACACAGATGCTTCGAAGATGCAGCGCCCAGGTGCTCAAGCCTCAGAGTCACGTCGTCCAAATCTATAACAGGGGGGAAAGACTCCCATTAAACAACCTTGGAGTGACACAGCATCCGCCGGAGCCCGGGCCATGCGTCACACCAAGCGCCACGCGCTTCATCACAGCAAAGGCTTTCAACTCCTCACAACCCGGAGTGTGCTGCCTCGCCACATAACAAATGGTTTTGTTTGGGAGGCGCAGGCAGTGCACCCCTCAGATACTGTAGCGACTTTCTGTTTCCTGTTTTCTCAGGTTATACAAGTGAGCGGTTATGTAAGTGCTGTGCTAAAAGCGGGGCGAGGCAGGAGTGCCACACACCCACCTACGGTAAAAAAACGATAAGGGGAGCAGTCACACTCAGGGGAGCAGTGTTTGGGGGGAAAAATAATCCCTAGTACGTGGTTAGGTAACCGTCTTTACAAGTGTCCTGTTAAAGACAGAGCAGAGTTCTTGTCCTATTATTTCACACAGGGTTCCCACACTTTCTTAGACATTGAATTCAAGGACGTTTCAAGGACTTTTCAGGCCAAATTCCCTCATATTCAATGAGTCAACACAGCATAGTTTGAGACACAGATCAAGGTTCACTGCTGTTAACTTGCAGAGTGCTGTCCTGTGTGATGCTCCAGCAGCATGGCTCATCAAAGCTGCTTTCATTGATTTGCTGTAGGCTCTGCGCTGGGCCATATGGATGTGCCTCTGATCTTTAAAAATATACTATGCAGGACTTTCCTAAAAAAACAATGAATCAGCTCATACAAAGGTAATCCCTCTCATTCATCAATTATGACCCAGCAGCAGTGAATTTCTCTGCAGAGACTCTGCCCCCTGCTTGTATTTTCTGACTTTCTGGACATTCATGGGCATGTACCCCCCCAGCACTCAGGTAAGGTCGGAGGTGGGCTTCATAGAAAAGTAGCTACTAGGTGCCAGACTGTAAGCAGTAGGCATTCAAGAGACACAGGGCCAAAAAAAGCACAAATACAGCAAGGTGAAATGCCTATCGGGAGTGAATCTGGGGTTGGCTTTTGGGCCCCATGTCCACCGAAGCATTTATTTCCAGGTTATAAACGCTAGGTGCTCCTCAAGAAGTGCTCAACTAGGAGCACTTCAGACGACTTTGGGACCATGGAGGTAAAAATGTCGGCTGGTGCTGGCGTGCATATTTTCAATCAGTAACAGACAGTCCTTTAACAAGCCAGTCTTTATAAGGCTCCAATGACACAGAAAGTGTTTCAGCAGCATCAAAAAGATGAAGACATCTTTTTGTAATTGTTTTCAATGAATATTACATTTTTTACTTGCTGTTTTTGAGTTGCTAGGCACCTTGCATTTCTGCACTCAAGGCACCTGGCATTTTTGCCAGAGCACTCTGAACTCCTTGAGTTGAAAAAACTTCAATTCAGAGTATCATCTCTGCTTTTGAGAGACGGGCCTTTTGTGGTCTTCCCGACCACGAACCAAGTTTACGGTTGGTAAACAGTGGAGGAGAAACTGGGCGTTGCAGTTGTTGGATACCCTGAGCTATACGACCCGACAACAGACAGCAGGATGCTCCCAAGTCAACCTAAGATATGCGTGGAAACATCCATCATCTAGGAGAAGCTCCTGGACCAATTGGTGGTACTACCCGTGATCCACCATCTTCTTCAGGGTCTAATGTTCCCACACAGATCTCTGATTCCCTGTGTCCAACAAACTATTCTGCGACACCCCCTTCTTTCTCACCCTCAACCAGAGCTACAGCAAGTACCCTCCGCCTCAACGTTTTAGGAACTAACTTTAGGAACTTGACTTCATGGGAAGGTTACGGTAAAAAGGCGCTGCAACCATGTTTTTTACGAGAGGCATTCAACTTAGAGTCCATCCCAATACTCACACTTCCCCTCAAAATTGGCCCTAGCCCTTGTTTTTGCGCGTTCCTGCAAAAGGCTAGGGTGTCCCAAACTTTAAGGCAGTGCAGTGCACCTCACATTTTGCCTGCAAAATGCTTTCTGTGTGATCGGGGCCTGAATGACTTCAATGAGCCATGAGTCCTGGAATATACGTATTCCAGGAACAGCTGAAGTTTTGCTTAGTTGTCTTGCTCGCTTGCAACCTGCATCATTTGACTTTAATCACTGATGTTCACATCTGACTGTAGTCCTTTCTCAAGGGAGGTGTCATGCAGAGGACACATGTAAAGATGGCAGAACGTAGCCCGTTAACTAACAAGTAAAAAAAATCAAAACAACTTCACGTTTTTATAAATCAAAGCACTTTTAAAGAGCCATGTTTATTTTCAAAGACTTTCAACGCCTTGATTTTTACCTTTAAATCCCCACTTTCAAGGATTTTCAGGACCTGTGGGAACCCTGTCTGTGGGTGACACATAATGATCCCTGTTTAACGGCACACATTTTTCTCACCCACACAATTCTGACTCGAGCAATAATTGTGGTTTTGAAAAGACGATTCTTTTTCTTTTCTTGGGATTTTCTTGACAACACCTCGGGTGGAAGGAGCAGAGAGCGGTGATCAGTATTCATAAAGCTAACAGACACTCATTCTTGGGAGGAGGAGGAGGATCAAAATGAAAGAGAAAAGCAAAATTGTTTGCTACACTCTGAGACAATAGATCAATAGGGCCAGCCTGCAGTGTGGTGAGAAGTTGTTACACTGTACTGTATCTCTCTGGCAAACAACAAAGCAGAAACTTCAAAGTGGTTACACTGAGATGTCACTTCTTTATGGCATATAACCAGAAATAAATTGCTTTTATATGTATGTTTTATAAAAGCTCAATGTTATGATTTGAAGTGGAGCCTTGAGACATAGTAGTGAAATAATCCACCTTAAATAATGTTAATTGAAGCCTTCGGCGATGTTCCTATAAATCCAAGGATTGTTTTGTTTTGAAGTTGTATTGCTCTGTCCCCATAGATAACTGGCCAGATGTAGACAATGGGACTTTTGAAGCATATCTACATGGAGTAAAGGCAGATGCATTTTTCAGCAAACATCAACAGTCAATATCAGTTTTTGATGTCAGGGCCTCTGAATCAAAGAGAAGGTTCTTCTGATTTTACGGTTTCCCATCGCTCAAGAATCACACTGGGAAGCGCTCATTATAGAAGAAGCAACGTCTCCACTGAGAGTTAACTCAATAGACCAGAAAGAGACAACAATCGTGTTTTAAATGAGGAGGGATACTTGTTTTTTATTGCTACTATTACTCTCTCCAACTTTGAGGGTTGTTGAAAGGCATTCTGGGAAATGTAGTTTATGCTTCAACTAGATGGATGATGGAATGATTGTAAATCTTTGAGACAAAGATCCCCATCACACTGAGACGCACCCCTAAAGACATGTCGCCAGCAAAACCATTGTTCTCCTATAGTACGGCAAACCTGGCATGCATTCCTCTCTCGAGCCACGCAGCACATTTTTCTAGCTGTTTTTAGACGCACATAAAAGTCAAAATATTCTAAACTTTTCAGCCCATGGCATGGAGTCATACACGTCAATGTCCGACGTATTGCCATGGAAGGGTTCGTATGATATCCTATGAATTTGGGCCCCAAGAAGGACAGTATGTCCTTAACGTACAGTTACATAATTAAGGTAAAGTTATGGAGGTTGGGTTTATGCAATAAAAGTTACTGTAGGTAAGTTTAGGGAAAAGAAACATGGCTGGGTGTCTTTAGGTTTAGGCAAGTAAAGTTTCTGAGGTTAGGTTCAGGAAGAAAAACATGATGATCAAAGGGTTAGGGTTAGGGATCAAAATGTGACTCCAGGAAAAAGTCCCGGGTGAAAGTCTGTTTCTTTGTGACCCAAGCATCCAGGACTGCTTCCTTGTTTACTGCCATCAGCTCATTGGTCATGTGATTGCAGCCTTTCAAAATACATGGAATATGTACGAATTTGGGTGCATTGCTTGCCAATCAAATCAAGTAAGAGGTGGGCTTGACAACTGTTTTAATGTTGGTGTATGTGGCAGTAGCAGTGGGACAATGGCAAATGCTGACGATAGGTTGATTTGGGCAATATCAGCAAAGTTATGAGAGCAGCCCGGTGAATCTCGCTGGTAACTATAAGGCCTTTTACTAGGCTGATAAACAGGCTAGTTATGTAATTAGACATCGATTGTGAGAGGGAAGGGGGTCAGTCTCACAGCCCCAATGTTTTACCAGGACTTTTTTGAAGCAGCCACACCTGGAGCGCCATGTCTCGCTGTGATCAAAGCCCAACACCACCTCCTAACTTACAGCAAAAGAGCAAACTGGCAGATGGAGTGCAAAAAAGGTGTCCAGATATACTGTGAGGCACGACAACATTCGAGGTACCTATCAAGCCCTGAGCGATCCCCAACAATGGCTTTCCCTTCCTCTGAAAATAAGTTGGAGGTACACAAAGCTTTACCAAAATGGAGCCTGAGCAAACATTTTTTTAAAACAAGAAACACGTTGCTTAGCCTGTTCACTAAAGCGCGGAGCAGGTTAGGACATCTTAAACAATCTGATGTTCACTTGCTTACTTGTGAGCATCACGTCCGGTTAGGAGTCAGTGTAAGAGTCTACATGGTAGCCGCTCTTTGAGGGTGGACTCGGCGCTAAATGCTAACATGCTGATGTTTAGCAGTTACAATTTATCATGTTCAATATCCTAACTTAGCATGTTAGCATGTCAACATTTGCTATTTAGGCTAACACACACACAACGTATAGCTGAGACGACTGCTAGCTTAATGTCACAAATATGAAATGTAAGTATTTGATTGTTACATGAAGACTGCTACCAGTGTATACACACATACAGATTATTCACATGAACTGATTTGAACCTTGTTCGGATTTCCATAATGATTACACATCTGTAAAATGGCTTCCAAAGACCCTGAAACATGTCTGGCATTAAGAAAAAAAAAAACACTTAAATACCCCAATTTGAATATTTTCTAAAACCACTATTGTGCAAATTGTTTCACTGAGACAAAAAGATGATTGGGTTATTCTCTCCAAATATATATTTGTATACGATGTTATGCCACAAGCAAATATTCTACGCCAGTTTCTTATTAAGTAGACTTTGTGACAAAATATGAATCAGTACTGTATGTTTTTGTGTCCAGTGAGTTGAGTGATTAGTCATTGTGTTAATCCTCGCTATGAGGCGCGCTGCTGTGAGAGAGTT
>JAPZEB010000014.1:25643719-25688798 GCA_029783705.1 Chaetodon striatus | reverse complement strand
TGACTGAGAGGGATTACATTTATGTAAGTTCTTACATTGTTTTTTTAGGAAAATCCTGTACAGTATACCTTCAAATAGACATGCTTAGATGCTACAGGTTTGTGACGTTTAGATAAGGGAGCCAAAAAAAGATTTAATGGAAACGCCACACTTTTGTTCCTTTAAAGTAATGAGAACAAACTTGTTAAATATGAAAATCCACTCACTAAAGCATTTTGGTTTTTTCCTCTTAAGTACCTAGACAAGAGCCCGGCCACTCTATTGTTGCCTGCAGCTGTAATTACTCATTACTGTAATTAAGCTGCATTTTTTTGTGCACTTGTCTTTTGTCTTCATTTTTGAAATTGTAATCAGTATGTTGTGATAAGAATTGCAATTTGCTTCAGTCTAAATAGCATTCTCCCATCATCCATGAGTGGCAGTTGTCAGATACTGTGGAGATATCACTTGTTTAAACAATATTGAAATCAGCAAAGCCATAACAGCTTCCAAGCTTGTAATGTAACTGCACTTTCTGGTTCCAGATGGAAACCTTTAGGCATTTTTGAACCAAACAGTGTGGCTCCCTGAGAGGAACTGCCCACTGGGGAGCTCCCCCCGAGAGCTACGTAATTTCAAGGGCTTTTTTCTGGTTGCATTCTCACCGCCAGTAGGAACCCTCAAAATGGTCTACGCCTATTTTGCTTTGACTAGTGAAAATCATGTTGTGTTTCCACCATTGCATAAATGCTCAGTGAAGTCTGGACTTAATTGTCAGTCCAGTTGTCTGAGTTTCTTCCTTTTTTTTCTTTTTTCTTTTTGTTACTAGCCGTTGTTTGTGTGTTGTGTTGTCTCTCGTTTTTATGGCTATTATGTTTTTAAAATTTCTGGTTGCTGGTGCTGCATTGGCTGTATCCGACCAATTAACATAGACTTCCGTCTGGACCAATCACCGTCCACAAACGTCATTCATTGTTCTTCTTGTGATGGGAGAAAATTAGAGCTAAACAAAAGCTAAAAATGGTGTTTAAAGGACATAAGTTACAAGATTGTAACCCTAGTTCTATTGGCACAGGCAAAGCCCTCTACTTGATTCTGTGAGTAACATTACTCCTCCAATCACGAGCACACATTATTAGATTGAGATCCGAATAAACGCAGCTGACCAATCAGGGCGTGCCTGCCTGAATACGTGTGAAGCCTCATGGTATATATATCTTTGGGTCCAGTGGTTAGAGCCCAAAGAATGAACACCTGACCGGCTAAAGATCAGTCACAAACATGTAGGCATATCATGCCCAGAGGGGGGTGCACCACAGCTGACATACACTTAACCCTTTTCACCAATCCTGTGTCGTACCAGTGAGCACAGACCCTGAAACAGAGCATGACGTTTCCAAGAGATAGAACCATATGAATGGGTGTCGACAACAATGCCGCTGTACATATGTCCTCGACACTCAACCTGCTGAACAAGGCCAGTGACACTGTCATGCCACGTAGTGCTTCTTCCAATCTGAAAATGCTTTTGTTACTTGCAATCCACCCCTTGATCTCCTCACATACTTCCCAACACTGTCACCTGTGAAATAAAGGCAAAAATGTCCAGAATAAATAAACTTAAAAATACACGCAGGCAAAATCATTTGATTCAACAAAGAGCGAAATCAGTCAAAGCCCATATTAGAGGTCAGTCGTAAAAGTGTCATGAGAGGAAAAGTAATAAATCCGATCTAACACACAACGATGTTCTACATGCACACACGCAAATGTGACACAAAAAACTAAATACAAAAAAAAAAGACACATATGAATGAGATTTCTATTGCCAGTGGTAACATCATTTGTTAGTGCTTTCAAAAATAATACTGATCTCAAATTAACGTGTCTTGACCACTTGGGGCAGCAAACCAAACAGCAAACAGCTGCTCATACCAACCATTTTGATGATGCATGGATTAATAACATTTATGAATATCATGTATGAACATCATGAAGTGGTGCCACTGGCGTGCACACTCTCAGCCATGGTGGGTATAAACAGGTCTCATCATTGTCTGTGATGAAGGGTGTGTAGTTAAATGTAAAACAGTCTGCAAATGCAAAACTATGCAAGGAAATGAGAAGCACCCGGCATAAGAAGCCTCTCTGGAGCCCCATTCACAGCGTGCTGAGCCCGGCTTGTCTGCTAATGTAAGTCCCCCATGCCACTGCATCCCAGGCAGCAGGATCCAGTCCAGGTGAAAGCCCTATAAGCAACCTCCTGCTGGTAAATGCACCGGCCTGTCAGCCCAAATCGAGGTCATTCCGTATTACACAATCAGTGACTGATGAGGCTATGTATTAAAAGGTACATTTCTATGCAGTAACTTTACAGAAGCCAGGCGCACATTAGGTGGTTAAAGAGGAAGATCCTGAACTGACTATTTTGGTGCAGCATGTGCACAGAAATGAGGTTAACAAACGCTATCTATCACTCATTATAGTCAAGATGAAACCAAAAATGCCTCTTTAATCCTTTTAGGTCACATTGCCAGACATATACACAGCAATTTAAAAATATACGCCCCCCCCAAAAAACCCTAAAATTACCACCTTACGGTTATATGCCTCCGCAAACCAGCAGGCTGCAAAAACATGGACGCTTCACACACATGTACACCCCCAGCAGCACAAAAGATCCATACAATCAGCACAGTTTCAAGGTGGACACCCAAGATCAGTGTCACTAAGTCAGTGTCTAACCAAATATCTAATCTTCCATTCCTGAGTTTTGGTACCAGGGAAGCATTTTAGCAAAACATTATGATGCCCCAGTGAAGTTGACCTTTGACCTTTTGGTCATCACTTCATCGCTTTATCTTGTTTGACATTTGTGTGAAATTTTGTCATAGCATGAGAATTCCTGAGTTAAGAACAAAAACATGTTTTATGAGGAGGTCATTGTGACCTTGACCTTTGACCTTCAACCTCCCAATTTGAATCAGTGAATTATTGAGTCCAAAGGTATGTTTGTCCTAAATTTGAAGAAATTGTGTTTACAAGAATGCGACCAACAAGGTCACTGAGACCTTGACCATTGACCACAAAAATCTAATCACTTCATCAGTGAGTCCAAGTGGACATTGTGGACACCTTGGCCTTGGACCTATGACCACTAAAAACTAATCAATTCAATGTTACGTCCAGGTGAATGTTTCTGCCAAATTTGAAGAAATTCCCTCACTGTTTTGAGATACCACGTTCACAAGAATATGACAGACGAGGTCACAGTAATCTTGACCCTTGACCTTTGACCACTGAATTCTGATCAGCTCATCCTTGACTCAAACTAGACGTTTGCGCCAAACTTGAAGCAATTCCCTCAAGGCGTTCTTGAGATTTCATGTTCACAAGAATGGGATATATGGAGGGACAACCTGAAAACATAAGGCCTCTGGCCATCAACATCACAGGCTCTGAGGCATAAAATCCAATAATCAGTTTCTCGGTATTCTTGAATCAAACTTCAATTATGTTTTCTTCCTGTTAAACAAAATGTGTGTGTCCTTGAATGAAGCTAGTACCAAACGTTTTTCACTAATAATACCATGGCATCCACCCATCAGTCAATCTGCAACTTTTAATCACACAGAGCTACGATTAAGTTAGCTAGCTAGCAACAGCATGCTTTGTCTGTGTGTCTTAGTTTCCCCAAAATACCCTGGTTACTGGCCTGCTGGCTAGGATTTACTCACTTTTGAGGAAAAAGACAGCTCCAGATTACGCTCAAGGCATTTACCAGCTAAGTACTTCAGCAACTAATGTCACATGGAGCATTCGATGGACTTTGTCTTTCTCTCTCCTTGACAGATACCACTATCTCGTCAGAGCTGCACCATCGGGACCTCACTGTCACGACCAATCCACTTTTAAACGATCAAATCAGAAAGTCTCCCAACATTATATCTCGCCTGCCCATCCCTTTTCACTTTGAAATATGTCATGACACGTGAGCTGTTTCATCTGGACTTCAAGGGTTTTGACTCTTGTCCTAAAGACATTTTCCCAAGCATAGCAGTCATCAGACCAGCTATCACACTGGTCATGACAAGGTGCACGGCAGAGTACCTGTTCTCCACACATATGCCATACATATGGTATACATTAAAAAAAGTAACAGGACATCTGTGCTGACAAACTGTCTCAGTATCATTCTATAAAGAGATTGCATACTAATTGCTAATGGCGGCTGCTAATATGTTCATAATAGCAATGCTAACATGCTGACGCTAAGCAGGTGTAAAAATCACAATCTTAGTTGACATTTGCTAATAAGCACTAAACACTAAAGTATAGCTGAGACAGATGGATAACTGTAGATAGCTGGAGCAAATTTCATGGCAATCCATCATATACTTGTCAACTGAGTTGTAATTTCTCCTGGGGACAGAACATGTCCCCATGGGCGGATTCTGAGGCAATGAGCCCCCGGGCACTGATATGTGAAAGGCCCCACCACCTTTCCTACATAAGAGCAAGACATGCAAACTTTGTAGTAGTTTTGTTGTTGTTTTGTGAGTCTTTGTGTTTTTTTGCATCTTTTTGTGGTTAAATGTCTCTGTGGTAAGTTTGTGTCACCTTGTGGCAGTTTTGTGTCTGTTTGTAGTGTTTTTGTGTCTCTCTGAGGTAATTTTGTCATGTTTGGCCATTTTGTCTCTTTGTAATTATTTTTTGTCTCTTTGCATTTCCTCTGCATCTCTTTGTCGTCATTTTGAGACTTTCCCTTGTTGGTATGCATTAATTTGAGACGGGGGCCAAAGAGGGCCTTTGACACTTTGCCCTGTGCGCCTATGCCCTATGTTACAGATGTTTTTATGTTGTTTATTTTGTTTTTGTTGTTATTTATTAGCCTTTTGTGCCAGGAGTATAAAGAAATCTACACCATATGAATAACTAAACTGTTTTGAAGTAATTAGGCCCTTTATTGCACTGCCTTTAAATGAGCAGAAATTCAATAAAACAAAGTTATGAAACAACCTTTAATATAACCCTCCACATGAAAAACATCTGCAGGCTTTTTACTACATATAAAATATCATAGTTCCCTTTATATATCTGTTTTATATTGCTGTGAAAACAATACCAAATTTAAATTAAAGTTTCTTGCCAAGAACTGCATTTTACAAGATAACGTTGAACACATCATGAGAACTAAGAATTTACCCTCCCCTAATACTCATTTTTACTGAATAGAGCTTGAATGTATCATAACCTAACTCAGTGCAGCCCCCGTGAGCTGTTAGTTGTGGCTACCAGCTGCTTCGAGCTAACATTACACAGCTCTCCTCCGGTTGATGTCAACACAACGTAGCATTATCAGGTAAAGTTTCACCAAAAATATATGTCTAATACTGTTTGACAGGCCATCAGACTGGGGCTGAAAATGAACTGAGCTGCTGATTTTGCTCTGATACTCAAAGAAAATACCACAGATTATATTTAGAAGCCCACTATTCTGGAAAAATTTAGCAAGATGACCAACTTACCCCATTACTTCTCAAACTTAAGTCATGCCCTTGGTTGTAAATGGTAAATGGACTGCACTTAGTGCTTTTCTAGTCTTCTGACCACTCAAAGCTACACTATGAGTCACATTTACCCATTCACACACCGTACAAGGTGCCACCTGCTACTCAGTAACCATTTACACACCCCGACACACTGATAAAACAGCCATCAGGAGCAATTTGGGGTTCAGTATCTTGCCCAAGGATGCTTCGACACCCAGGCTGGAGGAGCCTGGGATCAAGCCACCCACCTTCATGTTGGTGGACAACCTGCTCTACCTCCTGAGCCACTGCTGCCCCAGTTGTCAAGAAATTTTACGTAAGGCAAAAATAGTCAACCTGCTGATGGTGCTAGAGAAAACCTCAACAGAGCACCAAAGTCAGTGGACTGCATCCTCAGGGGATTTAATGTTTGTACATAAAGTTACCGCAATCCAGTAGACTAAGTGAGTCTGGATCCCTGCACTGCCGTCCCTAGAGCCATGCTGCTAGCATGGCTAACATTTCTAAGGATTCCTACTCCAAGGTTGGGTAAATTTAGGCACTATAACTTGGTCAAGGTTAGGGAAAGACTTTTTGTCATGGTCAAAAGAAACCAACGATGACAATGAAATGAGGACACAGTAAATGAGCGGCGGTCTCCCATATCTGAGTCAGTTTTTGCGGATCCATTCATCCACTCTGATATCCAGATGTTTATGTATTATGAGAATAGGGGCATTTTCATTCTATTACCTCCAGTAATCACACACTGATGTCGATCTTATATCATAAAAAATGTGTTTAACTGTGAGCGGATTGTAAAGGAGATACTTTTGCTTGTCCTTAAACAAACTACTCTGTGCCTAACTTGAATGGGGTACTGTAGTGCTCTTTACAAACCCTACATGAAAATGGCCTCTTCATATTCAGCATCTCTCCTTCTAAATGTCTACCTTTGTAGGTTGGCGCATAGCAAAAGTGCAACCAATAACCCAAGGATGGAAACAGACAAGCGTAGAAAAGGGCGTGATGAACAAGCGTGAAAATGAATCTGCACCTTTGAGAAGCTTTAATTGATTTGGCAGTTTAATTTTTGTCCTGGCTGGCTAATCCATTTCCAGAGAGACAAAAAGGTGAAATGGCATGGCTGGAAATGAGGGGACAGAGGCAAAGGCAGTCTCAGAAGAATACTGAATGAAATGAGAGACACTGAGTGAAATGTCAATTCAAGTCGACGGCTAGCAGAATGACAAAGTACTTACTACTCGCAACGGGAATGCCTAATGAGAGCCGAGAGGTGACATTTGAGGAGAACGCTGAATTGTGACAGCTTTAGTCCAGTTTTTAAAGCTCAACTAGGCCATTTTGTACATTGGCAGCTCCGGCTGACAACTGCTTGGAAAAAACCTGAGTTGAAATGCCCAGAAATCCTCAAAGGTGACATCAGCCAGTGGTCTGTCCCATTTTATCTGGACCGTGCATTGCTCACTGCTGTGCAGGAGACACCTTTAGACAAGTTTAGATTTCTCTCTTCCTGTGGAGAGACTTTTCCATCAGTGACAACATAGAGAATAGCATTTCATTTGGACAAAAGGGTGAAACAGCAGTTCAATTAATGGGAAACCCTTCTCTCTTCAAGTCCCACTTTGTGGTTTAGTCACTTTTACATCAGTGTTTTGCCTATTACAGCTTCACATCAAGCCTTCAAACTTTCAAATGAACTCTCTGCTCTTTCTGTGAGGAATCCAATCAGCTCTTCTCTTCTCCAGATACATTAGAATATGTCAGCAATCTGCGCTGAACAAAAAAAAACAAAAAAAAAAAACTAATGAGATCACTTATACTTCAGACCCACTTACGGATGATCTTAGCACAATATATTCCAAACACACTGAGGTGTACGGGATAGATTCCTAATGAGTTCACAAAAACTTAAAAAGATTTGACGCGTACCCCACAAGACTTGCGGAGAAGGAGAGTATCTGTTCAAAGCACTACAGATGGCTGTAGTCTGCTTACAGTAATGGTGTGAGACTGCTAAAAAAGAGCAACAGGGGTGGTACAATAATAGGAGCAGCACATGAAAAAGGTCTTTGAAATAACTAGATCACAATTACAAATGCAGCCACACAAGCGAGCTATATCAAGTTGAATGACAATTAGCGGTATATGTGTCAGCGGGGAGGAAGTGTAGAAGTTTGGCAGTCACTACAGAATGTGTTTTTACAGCCACATGTAGAAAGTAATAATTACCTAGATTACAAATTGGCCTGACTTGCGAGAGAACTAGTCACAAAAACATCAATTTTCCTTAACCCTTTAAACCTTCTGGCTGTTTTAATATGGATAAATAATGTTGGCCTTGAAGTCAGAGAAATGGCTTTCACTGGAGACTGCAAACTAAAAGTGCACACTACATGATGTATGTGCATCCTGATATGACTGCTTTATAACCCTACAGATGAGGGTACATTCTTGGCTGAATGGGGCACTAGATATTGAATGTTTGCTGAAGAAAAAACTCTGGAAAACAATAAGCTACGACAATGACAGCCTCACTGACTCAGGTGAACAGTGGTGGCAAATAGAATCTCACTGTCAGGGTAAAAAATACTTTAAACTGTGACCTCAAGAATTACCAATGATATGGACAAACACCTTGTGCAACTCCCTCACCAAAAGATTTATAACCCCGTGTATGGAGCGCAATCATCGGCCACAATCAGCAGGAAAAAAAAAAAAAAAAACAATCTATGATTTCACCGTCCAGACAGGCTTCTGTCCAGACAAAGTCAATAAAATCCTCAACACACATTGTCTGAAACGGCTGCTGAACATAGTGAGTTCATATTCATTTAGCAGGCAACATGGAGCCTGAAGCACAATAGGATACAAACGCTGCCCTTCCCCATGTTTTATCATTATGCTTAAATGCTCTGTAATATTATTACAAGTTGTTTCATCAACAAGACAAACCCAGTGCTATGTAAAGGTTCTGTATGAGGCATTGCAAAGCATTAACACAGCAGTAATTCACTATTTGCTATGTAAATATATGATGGTGTCCTGAGCGGAAAATGAAGTCATGCTGTGTGTGTTGTAATTTGAGCTTCTCTTTGGTTTGGTGTGTGAGCCGGCGCAGCTCTGTGTGCATATCAGTGCAGGTGTTTATCTCACTGGCTAGCTCGTTACAGCCGCTTTGCCCTGCGCTAATACGATGACTTCTGCTCATATTGGGACAGCTGCTTCGTGGAAACACAGTGCCCATCCTTAGGTTCTCTCCTGGTTAACACTGTTAGCTCTGTTATCACTGTTGCTGTTGTTTAGCATTGCTTACTGGGCCAGTTGTGTAGGCTGCTAGCTGCCCACTCAGCCACCTCCATGTTTAGAGGCGTGTTGGGGCAGTTCATAAGCAAATTTTACACAGAGTTTCCATGACAGGGCCCAGCGAAGACCCTTCATTACACCGGCTTTGAAATTTTATACAGGATGCTGCCCCAGTGTCTGATTGCAGATAGTATGCTGGTGTTCTGGAATCAAGAGAGGCATGAATGGTGTCAGCATCTAGTGTAGAAACACGCCAGGCAGCGCTTTTTAAATAATAACAATAGCATAAACCGGCAACAACAGTCATTTACCATCACTATTATATGGCAGTCGATGTCGTCCTCTGCTCAGAGGGTAAGGAGCTCTTGGAACTCATTGTCTCCCCAATTTGCTGAAATTGTTGGTTGCTGTTTTTCATCTTTGAGTTACATGCTTTTTTAATCTAGCGTTGGGTTGCACACATAAATCATCGACAAAGCATCACACTTGTACCGCCTTGCTGGCTGTCTCTTTTACACATATGTTGATTTAGTGATGAAGCTACCTCCGCTGCCGGCTTAAAAGTGAAACAACTCCAATCCCACATTCTTGATTGTACCTTTTACATAAAACAACGAGGTGGAAAAACAGCATGTCTTTCCAGCCTTGAACAGGCTGAATATGAGGGGTGAACTTTGATTTTGTTGCAAGCGGCACAAACTTATATCCTATTAAAGAATCTGGAGGTGAGCTGAAGGTTTCTTATTTTCCAGTGATCAATGAAGCATCCATCCATCCAGATTAGTTGACAATATTCACTTGGTTGAAGCTAATTTCAGTAGCAGCATAATTTCAAATACAGTAAATGCAAAGATATGAGTGGATGTAAATTCACTCCGAGACAAAGATGTGTTGCTGCAGGCTGAAAATGTTTCAACCTCTGCAAAAAACGTCTAGAAAACTTATAGAAAAACTGATGGAAAATAACACAGACCTGAAGCTCCTATTTCCTCCCCACAAACAGGATAACTTCTTCGCTAGCCACAGCTTTCCCCTGTACAATAAACACACCGGCTATTTCGGGAAAATTAACCCAAAACTAAGACTGCAAAACATTCCAGAGGTCCTATTCAACACTGCACAAAACACTTTGCCATGACAAACCTCCCCACTGGCACACCTTAGTGTCTTAGTGGAAAATGGCAACATTGCCCAAATGGTTGTGTTGCAGCAGAACACGTGTGGTATTCTAAGTGCCTTTCCAGATCTAATGCTGCGCACATAACATCATTGTTCACACTGCCAACACCTACATACTTCTACCAAGGTCATCACCATGGCTATGTAGAATCTGCCAGATTCCACTTCACTTGCTAATGTGTCCATTAGTATTTTCTTATGTAATGTGAAATGCAAAGTGGTAAATACACTCAACCACTTCAGCAAGAAAGCTACTGTGCCCAACATTAGCAGAACAGAATGGTAGATTTGTGTCTCAGTAATAGGGACCAAAAAAGATGGCAAAGATGAAATGATTGGTAAATGACTGAAGAGGGTTGTCTGTGTCAGTTGGGTGTGGCTATTTGCACTATTTAGTGTAGATCACAGAAGATTAAGTTCAAGCGCTTTTTACCTCTGCTTTGACACATCACTAAAGACAGTTTAAGTTTAGGGCATATTTGTTGTTGTTTTCAAGCTTAATATCTAAATGCCTGTTGAGGACAAACAAAAATATTTTTCATACAAAGCCCACCCCCTCTTCAAATCCACTATTCATAGAGTGCCGTGCTTCCAGGGTCCTGTGGCATTACCTATAGCAACATCTCTAATAAGTCTGACAGTCACAGAGAGATAGAGAGATAGATATGTTTATTAGTCCCTTCGGAAATTCTGTCTGCACCATACAGCAATCGTGAGATTAGACAACTATAATACTACAGACGAAAACAACAGAACACCTCACCATTATAGCCAGCTCCTTTAAGTGCTCTCCATATCATAAGATGAAGCATCCTCAAGTAAAGAGGTTTTGTTGTGTTTGCTCACAGCTTGTTAACAACAGTGCAGCACCGGTAGGCACAAATGATCTTGTCCAAAAGGGGCAGCACCCTTTACTGTCTGTCTGATGGTCACAGCTTGTATTCACTAAACAGGGGATGTGATAGCTCTCTTATTATCGCTTGCCTTTTTTCTTGACCCTCGGGACTCACAGGGCAGCGTCAAGAGTTTTGCTGTTGTTCAGCAATCTTACTGAGCATATATCTTATATATCTTTTCTTGTCTTTTTTCAAATCCATATTGACACATTGACTTTATACAAAAATATAGATGATTTACACAGATCTGACGCAGACGATGACTCAGTCAAAAGTTGTGGTTGCGGCTTTGTATCTGATGTTATCTCGAGATCTTGTCTTATCTCTCTTTTCTCATGAAAACTAGCTTTATCTCACATAACGAGTCAAGTGTTTTATCTTGAGTAAACAAGCTCTGTCATATCATGATATCGAGATAATCATTCCTTTATCACAAAAAACATCAGGTTGTTTATTTTTATTGCAATAAATTGTGATAATGAGGAAATCATTCTGTTTTCATGATTAAACAAAATGTTTTATTTTATTGTTTAGAGTAAAAGAGCTTCGTTATCTTGAGATAACAAGATCATAACTAAAAGGTTGTTCTTCTTACAAGGCTATGTGTAATGTTTATCAGTGATCAGGAGCGCCATGCTAGCATGCATTGATGAAGTCTTGACAACTGTAGCAACTGATCTATACTGAGTTATACTCATCTCAAGATAATGAGTTAATTGTTTTGTTACCTCAATAAAGCAAGAGTTGTCATCTCATGATAACGATATGATCATCCTGGTATCACCAAAAAAAAAAAAGCTGTTTTATTTTGTTGACTCAAGAAAATGGGATGTTCAAATTATGGTGCGAAAACAAAAGCAAACAACCTTAGTAAAACAACCTTTGGTGTTCACATGATAACAGGGCTGATTCCATTATCTCGTGAAAACTCGAGAAAACCAGCTTTCTCGCGATAACAAGATAATCAACCTGTTATCGCGAGAATGTTTAAAAAAACAGGCAGACAAAACAAGCTAACCCTAACCCTTACAAAAGGCTTCTCCCTTTTATTAGGCTATTTATAATGTTTTTCAGAGATCTGGAGTGCCGTGCCAGTGTACATAAATAGCATCTCAACAACTGTGGCAATTATTTAAGATGGAAAATGTCAGATCAGGGAATACCTGTTAGTGATATGAATAATTGCATTGGATGGTAATGGTAATGAAGTGGTAATGTGAGGTCCTTTTGCCCGCACAAGAGAGGCATTGATTTGTACAAAGGGGCCCCAGTAGGCTCTATTATTGTGAACAGTGAACAGTGAACAGTGTGGCCACTTCACAGTCAAGTGCGCCTTGCCAAGTGCGCCAGGAGCGTGCCAAAATCACTTCTGGTAACTCGGTGGCCAGGTTCTGATGCACCTGTAGGGCGGGCTGGGGATCAGCAAAAACACATGATCATAGGGGGTTTGTATTAGAGGCTTTGAAAATTATGGCTCATCACATTCACTGCTTTCACCCTCTTTAATGACAGGGTCGTCCCCGTCATGATGACTCACAATCAGTTTGGGAATCCTGCAGAGATTTCCTCAGAGAAATGTGTTGTTGTCTGGGAGTCAGGACCTAAACGTTGCTCATGAGTTTAAGCCGCTCCGTAAACTCCGACCTATGTGGGTTCTTCTGGTTGCATAGAATAAATCTGGCCACTACAATAAACACTTTTACTGTCAGTCCAAACTCTACTTCAGTACAGCCTGGTGGCACAAGAGACTTGTCCCCTAACAGACATAATTGTGGGTATTTTTGTAAATGCTGTTTGAGCCACTCCACAAGGCTTTTCAATACCACCTTCCAAAAAAAAAAACAGCACCATGGGACAGTCCCGTAGAGCATTGGGACATATTGACTCACTTATGCAGTTTGTTTTTATTATTCACGACAATGAAAAATAGCAGGCAGCAGAGCAGAAAGTTATAATGCTTTCCATAGAGACGTGATTCAGGAGGACCAATATATGTCTGTCCACTCTAAACTGTCTCAGTTTACGCATGAAATATAGACGCTGCAGACCAACAGTCATTGGAGAGAAGGGAGGATGAAATGCTTGGCACATTTTATCGCATTTTTGTCTCTTTAGAAAAGCAAACTGAACCTTTCACCACTAGCTAACATGGTAGATTTCCTTACAGCTTGACAAGTTAAGCTGCAAGTTGTACTTTCAACACCCCAAAGGGGTAAATATTTCACTATTGATCACTTAAAACTGCTGCACACCACACACAGCATGCTCATGTTTACCAACCAGGCTGATGTGCTGTGCTTCATTGCAGAAGGATGAAAAAAGGTAAAAGAGAGGCAAAGCATCTATCATTTCCCACAAAAAGTGAAAAAATCTGCCTCTGAGGTAGCTTCATACGTCTTATTTTTCTGTTCTGCTCATAAAATGTGTTCTTTCAGTGGTTCCTGTTCTCTAAGGAGGCTTCCTGGCAGTTGTCATTTCCAACAATGTGAGTTGTGTACGGACAAAACCAGGCCTGGTGTGTCATTGTGTCCCATTTCTCATATGGGGAGTGTCATGAAAAACTGATGGCTGTTATTAACAGTATTTACAGGATCTGTGGCCAGTGGTTAGGCTGACTCTCATGGATCAGGACATGTTTAGTATGTTAATCTTTTCTTACAGGGGATTCAACAACGTAACAGGATTGATGAATTATTCACTAAAATATGGGCGCTACTTAAATGCAATTGAGTGTATTTTTTAATACATCACCCCCTGTCCTTCTGGAGGAATTAATTTGATGTTTTTGTAGTTTTTTTTAATCTACTAGAGGTTTTTAACGGCCCAGTAAACCCAGGAACTGAGTTGGGTCAGGTCTAATTATATGTAGGCTAATCAGGTCAGGTGCACTGTAACCAATTTTTGTGATCTGAACAGTATTTTACTGTAATATGTACACCAAGATACTGTGAACGGCGCATACAGTATGATACTGTAAATAGCAAAACTTTGTGGGAAAATACTAGGTCACTACTGTGATAGTAAAGTAATTGTGATTTTTTTTTTTTTTTAAACATGAAGCTTGAGGCAGATTGGACGGTATATGATTGAGTTACAAACCACTTCCAAACTAACGGCTTTAGATGTGGAAGGTCTGTCAGTGTTGATGTCAGTGTTTGGTACAGACATGATTTAAAGTCGATCTGATACAATCTCTAAAAATGCACAAAAATGACACATTTATTTGAAAATGGATGACTTCCTGTTGGGTTTAGGATATGGCTCCAAGAGACTTGTTTGTATGTCTTGAGACGTTGGATATGTCTGCCAATTTTCGCACATGTAGGTTAAATGTACCGCGGGGGCTGCTTCGTTGAAAGTTTGCAGGGTCGCTACTGATCCTTTTTTTTTTCATTTATTTATTTTTTTAAACCAGAGTGCGCGACCCATAAAATATTGAATTTTCTACCACTTCTGACAAGTGCGCAAAGATTCATGACTTTCCAAGCATCTTAAAGCCCTCAAAAGAGTGATTTATTTTGAGAAGAAGAGGAAGAATAGTAGTAATAATAGTGTCTTATCAGCAGCATTTTGGATCAAGTCTGATGACCCTGAGGACTATTTGGATCAGTTCAGATGGCCCTGGGGTCCCTTTTGGTTTGAATTGCTTTTTTTTTTCTCTTCAAAAATGAATTTGTGCTGAACAGGTAGGTTTTCCATGGGTCTGTCAAGTTAGGTCTAAGATTTTGGACCAAATTTCCCTTCTTTGCAAACTGGGACTAAATGTACCCAGACTCTCCAGGGTTTCAAAGACCCCATATCTGTTGTTTTTCAGTTGGTCTGTGTGTAAAAATGTACATAGTGCACATCCTTAATAAAATTGTTTTTCATGAAATTACCAAAAATGGGGTCAATTATGACCTCAAGCAAATTTTTGCCCTGGATAGGTTAATTTGGCCACAGTTTCAGGTTTGTTATATATGCACTCCCATCTCTGTTAAACATTGCCTTTCAGTAGCTTATGCATTGTAATCTATGCAGGACTGATTGGAGTGGCCTTGCCTTAACAGTTCTAAAATTTGTTCAGCCTTTCAAACAAATTTGATTTAATCTTATTTTTTTTTTATTTTTAAATGCTTCTCAGGTATTAGTCTTGTAATGGTGACGTCTGTGTGCACTCAGTGCTTCCAGATATATAACAAAATTGAGCATAATATGTGGATGCACATTTGAGCTTTACAAAGCTACAAATCTACATTTTGCAAGTTCAGTTTCCACTCTGAGGTTTAATGAGAAACCATCCACTCAAGGACTGTTTCAGCCCAGCCAGGTATGTGTTGGGCCGGTCAGTGAACAGTAAGGAGTTGTTGCCGGTGCATCTCAAAACTCCCGATGAAGCACCTGCATGACCTATGTTTAGCATCAAATTAATGTGGACACAGATATTGACGGATACTTTAGAAGAACTCACATTTTTAGCACAGCTGCTGTGTTTTTTTCCGATTTGAAAATCAAATGCAAAAACTAGTGACAGCCCAGTGAGAGATGCATGCATCCAATCAGATATACGAAGAGATGGTGCGCAATCAACCATTCATTACAGATAAGCAGAGCTCTGCAACCATGGAAAGAAGGATCAGGCATGCCTGATAAAGGTTCCAGAGACACAAAATGTTGCGTCATTAAAGACCATTGCTGTGTAAGTGCAAGTCAGTGTGCGGGCAGTCCTTCTTTCCATGTTAAGCACTTTCTGCTGTGCCAACGCACCTGATGACAGAAGCTGATTATCCTGGTGTGGGAAAGCCTCTTCAATACAAATTTGTGAGTAAAATTTTACCATAAGCATCAGAAAAGTTCCAAGTCAAGTCTCACATCTACGAGTTAGGATGCAACTACTTCACATCCCTAAATGCTGACAATTAAAATAACATGCCATCTGAGCAATTTACTTTCAAAGCTTTATTAGTGTTTTATAAATGGCTACATGTCCTTTAAATGCATAAGCCTGTTAATAAAATATTCAAGGTTGGTGGCTATGCAAAGTCTGCCTGATGCTGTTTAATTAATTTTTTATTGCTCTGGGATTTTCAAAGGTAAAAACTTGACTCAAGTTGCAGCAAGATTTTAAGTGGTCATGTCTTAAGTCCTCATTTTTGCACCTAAAGTCCAACTCAGATCTGGTTTCTACCATCATGTGCGTGCTTGTATGCAAAGTGTGCTTATGCATGTGTGCGTGCCTTGTAAAAATGTGACATTTTGCATGCACGGCCTTAAGTGCAAACATTTCACTCTGCTGCTCCTCATGTTATTTCGGCACCGTATTGAATTCCATCTTGCTGTACCCGAGTTGTTATTGATTTTAATCTGCACCCTCAATACATCCAAACAGTCAGCCACTTCCTCTTCGCCCGTCCCATACGTCTCCTCCTCTCTGATTGTGTACATTGTTCCCCCAGACTCTGCCCTAACACCAACAGTTAAAAGCCATAAAAGATGTATAATTCATTCCACGCAGCGCTGCCTGCGCAACAGATTAGATTTATGTATGACTGCCTCCCCCTGACCCACAATATCCATCTCCAGGTACCTTGCTAAATTGTAATGCATCCCACACCCTTCTGGGTTCTTTCGTGAATGTGAAAACAAGCTACTTTACTCTCTGTTGGTAAGAAGTTCAGTTAAGCTGAAGTCTCTGTGCAGCCTTGTCTAATTTTGGAATTCAAAGTCAGTGCCTTAATTAGATGAGGAGTTTGATTAGCTACATACAGCATTTAGCATTTTAAAACATTAAAATATCTTTGTTAAATTAAATATGATTTGATAATTAATTTTCCGTAACAGCTTATCCTGTTGGAGGTCGCGGGGGGGGCTGGAGCTTATCCCAGCTGACATTGGGCGAGGGGCAGGGTACACCCTGGACAGGTCGCCAAACACATAAAGACAGAACATTCACGCTCATATTCACACCTACGGACAATTTAGAGTCACCTGTTAACCTGCATGTCTTTGGATTGTGGGAGGAAGCCGGAGTACCCGGAGAAAACCCACATGCAGACCCCGCACTGGATTTGAACAGGGAACCCTCTCGCTGTGAGATGACAATTCTAACCACTGCACCACCATGCTGTCCTTCAGATAATATATATTATTCTACAAAACCAACCATTTGTTAAACCCTTTTTCCCAAACAGGGATTTTCCAATCATCGCCTAATAACCATAAACATAAAGATGATAAGAACTCAAGTTTTAGGTTTCTGTGCATGTTGAAGTAATGTGGATGGGGTACAAGAGATACTCTGCATCTAAAGAGGTTAAAGGGTGGTGTATTTTTCAGCTGTTACATTCTGTTCCAGAAAAATGTATTCAAAAACCCAATGACATTTGTAAGTGCAGTAATAACTAAAAGTACAGCCCTGGAACAGAGTCTTGCTCAAAACTATGTATTGTGACTTGCTAGATTATATATTGTTTTTTTAACTTTTGTGTTTTTAACAAGCACAAGAACCACCTTATGGAATTTGAGACACTTTACCCTTCCGCAACTCCAGCCCATTACTTGAGATAGCACTACAGTACGTTCACTGTCCTTATCCTTAAAGTCTTTTCTCTTGTCATGCTTAGAGTCGTATTATAATGACATGAACAAGTTTGTAAGCTAAGCAGCTAAACAGGGTTATGTTAAATAAAAAGTAACAGTCTCATCATATGCTTTTCTTTTGCCTACTTTTAATACCTAACCCTAACCCTAACCCTAACAAGCTCGCTGCAATACAAGAACAACACTTATTCTTTATTTCCATGTCTTCTATGTGGACTTATTGCCCTAGTTCCATTAACTTTAGCTTCAGGCTTTTAGCATGATATCATATATGTAGCCCTAAAGTAGATATTTAAGGCTTTTGTTACAGGATTTTCATTTAAAAAAGATTCAGCTGGAAACACTAAAAAGTCAGCCGGAGACAGCATTTACAAACCGTTCATGTATCTAACTTTGGTGCCATGGCGTTGTTCCGAGGGCCCACATTTCCAAAGCCCCATTAGTCAGAAAAATGTCCCATTGGACAGAAAGCCCATGTCTTCAACAGCCTGTTATCTCAAAAACAAGTCCCGTTTCTCTGAAAAACACCACTTGTTGCAGTTAGTTTAAGTTTCCCAGCAGCATTTGAGCCACAGATCACGAATGTTTTTACTAACCTTTTGTGGTGTTTTCCAGTGTTGTTTGAGCCGCCAAACCTGGGTGTTTTTTCACAGACCCGTCCCTGCTTTTCCTGTGGATTTTGCGGTACCAAACGTGGGTGTTTTAAACCAAACTATGATCTTTTGTTAACAATAAGCAAGTGGTATGTGCCTGAATTTAACCACACATTCACCACACGTTCACGAAAAACATCAAGTTTCAATGTATTGGCAGCAAAGTAGTGTACAAATGTGACATATCCATGGTTTACAGAGACGTACAATGCAAACATTTTTTCCTGTGATTAGGTTGTCTAACTGCAGGGAGTGTGTAATTTTGGAAAAGCAGGACTTTGGAGCAATGAGCGTTTGTTTTTGGGATAACAGACCATCAAAGAAATGGGCTTTTGGTCCAATAGGACATTTTTTGGACAAATGGCGCTTCAGAATTTTGGGTTGTTGGAACAATGGGCAATGGGTCCCTGCTAAGGTTAAGTCAATTAGCGAGCTTGCAACAGCTAAAAGCCAAAATTGGCCAGCAACAGTTGACCAGAAATTAAAAGCTGCTCTTGTCAACCTCCGTCTGACATCGAGGACCTTTGTTTCAAAAGTTACTCCGAATTTTCAGAGATAAATCTGCCCTTGTTGCAGCACATGCCCTGTCACTGGCACTGTTGGTGTTTACCAAAATTACTATCATGTTTCCAGTCAACTCTGCTGCTTTCTAAAATCCTTCTTTTGCTCCTCAGTGAATTAAATTTACTGTTGGACTTTGACTCCCTCTACATTTAAGCAATAAAAGCGTCTGTGTTGTAAAGCAATCCCAAAGTGCCGAGTACTGCCCGGCCGAGACTGCCAATCTTCTAAGTGGTAATCTGTTTGTTTATGTCTTGTTTGTGTTAATGGTTTATTGATGCTAAAATGTGACACCTTTAATAGCCTGTCTATCTGCCAATAGCACAGTTTACAGCTTTCATACAAGCCAGTGTTTGGAAAGAAGATTATCATCATTATCTTCAGAGACCAATGTTTACAGTGCACATCTGCAACCTGCCAGACATGTATCAATATCAGTTCTGAGAAGAAAATCAAACACGTGCTCAAGTATCTTTCCCCGGCTCCTACTCTACAGCTACTCTACAGCTGCAGCTACCCTGGAGTGAAGGTTTTAATATCAAGTGGCGTACGTCTGATTAAATTTGCATCACGTCTTAAAATTTTATAGAATAGTATTTGTTTGAATATCAAAATACAGTCATGAAGCTGCAGCACAAGCTTTTGCCAACCACCACTCTCTGGATAGAAGCACCATTACCATCCCAGCATTAGCCCAGTCCTAAATTTATTTATTGTTTTCTGATTGCTAACTGACATCTCAGGTTTATCCACCACCATGTCCACACTCCTACACTGTCTGCCCATCTGTGGTTGATGAAATTCCAAGACTACTTCATCCACGAGCATGGCCATGGCTGCAACATTTGTTTATAGCAGTGCTTATTTATTTTCTATTTATTTTCTGGGATGATTTGCTAACAGCAGGCACAGGGCACACAGGTTGTTGGAGGGTAATAAGCAGGGGAGAGAGAAAAGGAAGGAGGAAACAAGAGAGGAGAGGGAGAGACAGAGAGTGATGCTAGCTAAACCGTGTTTTTATGGAGGATAATTTTCCTCCCCAGAAGGCAGTGATTGGCATTAATTACCTAACAGGTGCTAACAGCGATGAATCTCATAATTAACCAGTTTAGATTTAGTTCATTTGGGAAGACATGAGTATGAGACGGCGGGTGCAGAAGTGTGTGCAAGCATGTGTTCGTTGTGTGTGTGTGTGTATGCATGCAAGAGAGAAAACAGAAGAAGAAGAGACAAAGATAATGTTAGAGACTGTATGTACAGTAAGTATATATGCAAATGTGTGTGTTCCTGTGACTGTGTTATACTCCTTGCGAGAACCACTTTCAGGTGTGAATCTCCAGACTGAGATTTTTCGTCACAATGAGCTCTATTGTGGTCTCGATCTCACAGCTTGGACAAAGTTATCAGCTATCAGACTTAGTTTGTACTTGACTAAAATGTGTGTGAAGTAGCCAGCAATCATTGGTTAGACTGTGACGTCGTCCTGGCCAAAATGGTCCTGGTTAGGCGCCAAAAGCTGCAATGTGGTCATGAGGCTGAGAGCCTCTTTTACAAAACAGGGAATTGCTCCATGCATCGTTTCATAAGTACGACATTTATTGACACTTTATTTGTTTGGTTATGAAATGGTTGTGATCAGACAGCTCAGCCTGTTCTCACTCCAACTAGTCAAATACTGCTGCTTTGTCAGTGGACCTTGGCAGCAAACACCAACGCACAGAGGCACCCTTTGCGACGGTACGATACACATTGGGCGGCGGCTGTTTCTGATGCTGCAGGCAATTATTGTCGCATAAAGAGCCAGACAGTCCACAGAGGGTGGGTGGGAGTGTGAAAGTCCATGTGAAAGTCCGGACGTTCACGCAGGAGCCCACTGTTTGTTTCCTATGTGAATCCAAAAGTCAGCCAAGTTATTTTAATAACTACGTAATGTGCCTGTCACTTGAGGTATGTAATGGTACATATTTGTAACACCTATACTTATTTTGAGCCACACCATGACGTTTTTTTCTGAACCTAACCACATGTTTTTGTTGCTTTGACCTAACCACAAAAAATTGTGGTATAAATTTAAGGAGGTAGTGTTTTACTTACGTTGTAACTTTATTTTGAAAAAGACTAAATGCATTGAACAAACGGAAACTGTACATTTCCTGTTAAAATGGAAGCGCTTGACACGCTGAATTCACATGCTGTCCCTGAACGTCCCAAACTGACGCAGGAGGGTACCCAGCACGTCATATTTTGATGTGTAGGTCCACTTACAGCACTACTCGACAAGCTGCGATGACAATGAGTTGGACGACCACACTGTGACGTCCAGCCCAAGTCCAAAGACTATTATTACTCTGTGTATATTTTTGGTATAAAAAAAAAAACATGTTTTTGCCATTTTTGAATGTCTACATGTGGACTTATGTTTCACCGTTTTAAGCCTTTGGTGTCTGTAAGAGCCAAAAGTCCTTCTCTGAACTGTCTTTGAGAGCATATGGAAGAAGTTTATCCTCAAGGCTTTTTGCTGTTAAGTCAGTTAACATTATATTAAGAGCAAAGAAATGTCCAAATAGAGTCAGTTGAGTGTGGGTCAAGTCAGTTGAATGGGTTGAGAGCAGGGCTGTAGACTGGGGCTCAAATCCTGTATGAATTGATGTTGGCATATTACTTGTTTGTGTTAACATCATATTTTGACATTGCTTGGATGCACATAAGGACATCCAGCTCATGGCCAGGTAATGTCTTGATGCGTGCTAGGTGGGGTTCATCCAGTAAAATCAGTTTGTCAGCAGTGTGTTGCACTTTTTTGGCCTTTAGAGAATAAAGTAATGTGAAGTCATCATGAAATCATCTGGGTATAGGTTATGGAAGATGTTGTGTGAGTATTGTACCCTGTAGAAATGGACGTTTCTGCTTCGTCTCAAAGACTGTGCAGGCCACTGAAGCTACAGCAGGAGATCTGTCCTAGAGCCACTCTGTGACACTACAAGTGTTGTTTAGTTCCATGGTGTGTTATCATGCCGGAGGGGTCCATCCAAGTGTGAATAAACTGTAGCAAAGAAGGAATAAACTTGGTCAGCGACAATATTAAGACTCTCAGACACTGACACCAAAGAACACGACTGCATGAAGCGTATGATGTTTGAGCCAAATCCTGAACCAGGACCCAGATTTGGGCATGAGGAACCCTATGCTTTGGATTTCGTTTGACCAAGCAACTCTGTGACACTCCTCAGTGGTCGACATTTGATGCTCCTTTGCCCTCTAGAGACGTGTTCTTGTTCTTTGCAACAACATTGGCACTGAGCATGGTTTTTGTTTTGGATGGAGCTGCCTAATTGCATTTATTAGCGCACTTTGAGATGACCTTTAAACAAAATTTGAGTTTGGGTGTGATTTGTCTGGTTGTCTGTTTTGCAGGATTCTTGACATTCTTCTTTGACTTCTCTGATCCACAAGCTGTTCTGTAGTTTTGGCTCACACTATTATCAAAAAAGCAAAAATCATTTGGATGATGGTATATTTTTTTCCAAAATTAAGTGGCAGTAACTGATGCTAGAAGTGCTTGTCTTTCTATGCGCATGCAGTCACGTGACATATGAATTGTTAGAACACGCAATCTGTATCGAGGCAGAGATTGTTCCTAATAAACTGGCACCTCATTGTATATGTAGCCAAGTATTTGTCCCCTGTGTGCATCTCGCTCCGGGCTCTGGGTTAGTTTTTGCAGGGCTACTGGCAGTGCAGGCGGTGCCCAGCGGGGTAGGGTGTGTTGGGTTGGGGGGGGTCGTCCATATGGGGATTTCCTTGTGACCCACTTCTTACCCCCATGCTGTTGCACAGAAACCATCTCAAGCCCGCCTGCCTCCCCGCTCTGCAGCATTTGTCAAGCAGAAGGAGGTGTCTTTGTCTGCTTGCACTGGTTCCCTCACACTCCCTGTTGCCAAGACACGGAGCGGTGCAGGAGAGCCGACAGTTACGCTGGCACTCTGCAGGACCATTGCCTTTGCACGGACCCTCACACCAACGCTACCACATAGCATTCGATGTACGTAACAAAGGCGCGTGGAGGAACGAAGGCGTTCACATGGAAAGCAGCTGTAAACTGTTGCACAAATGGACGCCGGGTGCAAACACCCATGTGACAATGTGCATCCACATGCATGAATATATGCTACCGTTTCTGTTGTTCTTTGCACAATTCTTTCAGCTACTGTCTTTCCAACAGAGTGACAGCGACACATTCACACACACCAAATGCAAAGGCGCACACACTGTACACTTTGCACCCTGCCAGTGCTTGTTTTCTCCTGCTTACAAATGGAGTGAGGCAGCCGGTCTTTCTTCACTAACCTACTTTTTCCTCTCCCCTCTCCAATTTTTTTTTTTTCACTCGCATCCTTAACTCTCCTCCCAGGGAGTATGGATGTCTCGCTCGAGTCGATTCCTGCAGCGCGGGCCATCAATAAGCGGCGCGTTTAGTTTATATCGCTAATAATAGAACGTCACCGAGGCATCTTTTGTGGATGAACAGACAGGTCCTGCGGTAGAGTCAGTGTGGGATTCACTCACAGGGCTAATCTGTCCCTCTCAGAGCGGAGATCCCTCGGGGGCCACTCGGAGGTTCCTGAAAGAATATTCCTCTCCCTGTCAAATTTTACATCTTTCATGAGCTGAAGGAAAGCAGGGGGAAGGAATCAGATGCCCTCCTTGATATTTGTTTAAGTGTACAGTGCAGTGAGAGTGCGCTGACCTGCTCCCTCTGCAGAGATAAACACTCAGGATGCTTTTGACAACAGATGGACTGAGGGAGTAGGGGATTGAGGAGAAGAGGAGGCAAAGTGAGAGAGAGTAGACGGATAAACAGGTACACAAATAACACCCGGATAAGAGTGTGTTGCCTACCGTGTGCTGATATCAGACACGCATATGGCACAGCAACGCAGAGGCAGAGACAGAGGGAGAGGAGAGATCACTCTAAACACCAAGCCTCTCAATCTGGCCCTGCGGAAGCCTTTCTCCCTATTAGCAAACCCGTGTCACATCTACAATAAAGCACCTAATCACGTTCAATTAAAGCAAATTATACTTTCACAGCTCAGGCAGGAGCACACACACACAAAACACACACTCCAGATCATAGCAAAGCAACACATGCTGATACTGAAGATTACCCCCAGCTAGCGAACAGAAGGCAAAATCAGTGTTTTAGCTAGTTCTTAGAGGAGCATGAGACAGATTATTCACCTCGCAGATGGATTCAAGGCTATTCTGCAGCCTCACATTGACTCACTTCATCATTGATGTGTTGTTGTGGCTCTCAGGAACGAGAGGGAGGGGGGGCAGAACATGAGAGAGAAACAAAAGAGGAATCGTGGTTAGAATGTTCTTGTAGAAACTTCTAAATGTCATGAAGTTATGAGTCTGCGAGCAAAAACAAATTACGTCTGTAGATGATGATAAAGCATCACGTTATCGAGCTGTTGTGCTTCGAGATGATTCTAGAAAGTGTGTAACAAATCGTTATTTGTACTGTGGCTCTCAAGACATACACCTAGAAGCCCTTTCTTTGTTACCCCAAACAAAAAGAAGCTGGTTAATTGCAGTCTGGGATTGATTAGATTGTTCTGATGCTGTGTGAACGGTACGCAGCTTAAGCCGTTACCGCTCGCATTTAACTCCCAGAGTCGCCTGAATTCAACAATTATTGTCATGCATTTCTCATCCTGCTGCTGGCTGGCTGGCTGGCTGCTGAGGGATGAGCGAGGGGAAATCTGCCTACTGCCCTGTCTTGTCTTCGCAGGCCAAGAAAAGCCCCACACAGCTGTGCTCCCAACACTTAAACCTGCCAGGGATTCAGCCCAAGGGCCAGGTGCAGCAGACTAAAGCTTTTAAACATAAAGCTTCTCTTCAGCGGAGCCAGAGGAGCAGACCGCAGGTCAAAGACTGCAGGGGAATAAATTCTGAGGTTACATTTAATTAACCACTATCAGCTATCAGAATCCTGCCTTCAGCACGTCCGCTTTGTTGTAATAGAGGCGGCTGGATTAGGTGAGATTTATATCACTTAACTCTCTATTAAAAATCAGATATTAACATTACTAATTGCTGGTGTTATTAAAATGTTCCTTAAAACACAGAAATAAATATAAAGATGTAACATTTGAGTTGGTCTTATTGCAAATTCATTATCTATTTCACCAGACTTCAAGCTAAATGCTAACACTTGACTCTTGGGCAGAAGGCTTTGCGTTGTATCCAGACAATGAAGGGGTTGGTAGATCTTGATGCAGACGGCGTCAGTGGTTAGTCACGCAAGTCAACACACATGACTAAGAAGGTGTTGGCAGTTCGGTTTAGGCAACAAACTACTTGGTAAGGGTTAGGAAAAGATCAGGGTTGACATTAGTCAAATGAGTCGACTCACACGACCAACAACTAACAACTCCCACTCGCCCAAACTGGACTATCACGCTCTTTTAGCTATGTGTTGCTGTTCATTCTGAAAGTCTGGCATTGACACTGGTGACTTTGCGCTGGAGTTGGTTGAAAGCCCAGTGCATCTCATATAGATGCTAAAGGGTGCCCATAGCGTCATTTTAGTGATGCGTCGGACTCTGCCTAAGCAGCGTATTTTGATGTCCTAGGAGTAAGATCATGCTTATATGTGATTATTTGCAATAAAAAGCAAATAAATGATGACGTACCATCATTGCACAGGCCACTGCAAGCTCTCTTTGTCATCTTGGGTGGCTTGTAACATGCTTATGCACACAGGGTTGTTACCAGAACTCTGTTACCAGGAGAGTCCATCCATCCATCCATCCATCCATCCATCCATCCATTTTCATCCACCTATCCAAGGGGAGCAGGCCAAGCAAAGCACCTCAAACGTTCCTCTCTCTAGCAACTCTTTCCAGCTCCTCCTGGGGGACCCCAAGGCATTCCCAGGCCAGATGAGATATCTAATCCCTCCAGCGTGTTCTGGGTCTGCCCTGAGGCCTCCTACCAGTGGGACATGCCCAGAACACCTCCGATGGGAGGCGCCCAGGCAGCCAAGAGTGCATAGCTGTGATATTAGTTGTTCAAAACGCATGTGCTCTTCATTTTTATGCATCCATTGCTGTCCTTCCTTTGATGTTTGCCTAGCACTCCTCTTCTGCAGTGGTATAATGGTACCTGACCAGAGAATCAGTGCCATTGGTTGGAAACACTGCTAATGACAGTGCTAACAGTCTAATGTTTAGCAGGTAATGTTTGATATCATGGCACAATGTTCACAATCTTAGTTTAGCATGTTAGCATGCTAACATTCTGTAATAAGCAGTAAAACACAAGTAAACAGCTGAAGGAATGTCATCAGTTTTTCAGGTATTTGGTGATAAACCGAAGTATTGGACAAAGTGAAATTATGAACTGATGATGTCACTGGTTAAAGAAAATCTAGTTCTTAGCAGGCTACCAAATTTCATGACAATGCATACAAAAGTTGTTGAGACATTTCAATCACAAATATCAACCCTATGGTGGTGCTGGAGGAAAAGTCAAGGGATAACCAAAGTCATAGGGCTCGTCGTGGGACCACGAATTTCATTGCAGTTAATTTAATAATTCATATTTCAGTGCAGACCAAGTGACAGATCATGTTCGCTCAAATTCAAGCAATTTTCAGACAAAAACAAAGTTAGCTCACATATGTTTTGCTTTAGTTTTGTCATCATACATACCATAACTACCTGACAGTTTTTCACAAGCAACCACCGGAAAGCACTGTCCTGCCCGTCTCTCCCGCAGTATCTGGGTCGGCCCTGCTGACATGTTGTCAGAGGTGTCAGCCCCCCCATGGAGACACACATCATTATCATCACCATCTCCCACTGCCTCCCTCCCTATATGTCTGTCTCGCTTTGTCTGTAACAGCATGTTGCCCTCAGTTGATGGACCGGCAGTCCCACTGCTGACTCATAACACTGGATTAGAGAAGGGAGGGGAACAGTACATCCCAGTAAGTCAAGGTGGCACTGCAGTGGTAGCATCCTGCCAATCAGGAAGCTCATAAACACTCAAACAAGCTTGAAGATAGAGACCCAGAAGAAAGAAAAAAGTTGGCCAAACAGAAAGGACACAATAAGTTAGAAAAGTGGCTCCTTTCTCTGGCAAACATTCATAAACAATCAGGCCATGGCTTAAAAATGGAACATTTTTCTGTGAGAGAGACAGAAGATCATTGAGAAAAACAATAGGCCCAGATGTTATTGCGGATGCTCTATTTCCTTGAGTGGTGCTTCATCATCATGATGAATAGGGGCCCCTCTTTGTCAATCATGTGCTTTAGTGGAGCAGGTATTTATTTCTCTGTTTTCGCTGTCTGCCTGTCTTTCTCTCTGTGGCCCGGTGACTGATGAGCCCTGTCACAGGGAGGAACACCCAGTCTGTAGCCACCGGAGATGACTGCTGGAGGCACTTACGAGATAAAATCATGTGCCAGAAAACTTAATTCGGATATTTTGATATGCCAAGAAATTCCTTTGACACCCTATGGGGATCTAGTGAGTGTGTGTGGAGAAAAACATGCATAGTCTCTTCCTTTAGTTGAAATGAAACAAATGCAGTGAGGAGAGATTAAATGTTTGTTTGCAGGGTTGAATCTGACCTCTTACTACTCTGTGGTTAGGCTTCACCACTCCAACATTTTCTCAGGATTTTCACGGCTTTCTTTTTTCCCCAACTTCAAAATTGATATACCTCATTATGTTACGTAACAAGAGGCAAGGGAGTGCTGTGGAATGAAAAACTACCTTAACAGTCCATCCTGACTAAATAAATGTAACTGACAGTGAACACACTTAGTTCGATGACACAGACAAAGAAACTGTCTCATGTGGATCGTCACATCAGGGCTGATGTCCGATCTTCTTATACGCCCTTTCCACCAAACTAGCTCTGGTTCTTGAATTGGTGTTGTTCAGGATTCTTGGTACTATTTAGCAAACCAGCCCACATTTTCACCAGTTTTGAGCATAACTATTGCATTCAAGAATATGTCATCCATGGTGGGTGTTGCACAATGCCCAACGGCAATATCAGTATTGGTAACATGGCAGATCGCACTGATAACCTGCAAGCTTTTGTTCTGTTATTACAGATGTATGTTTTTATCTGAAAAACAAGCATGAACCAACTATTTATGAGAGCACTGCATGCTCTTTTCTGACAATCTTTCAATTGACTTCTCCATTGTTGCCTTCTTTATCTTCTCTTTCCAGTCTGTAGAATTTCACACACCAGCTGATGTTGTTACGGTTTACAAATCAGGTTAAAAAAACCCTCAAAAAACCTAAAAAACCTGTTTTTTTCTGTTCAGTGTTGGTGGAAAAGGGGTATCAGAATGATCAGTTTTGGCGCAAATGCTGATCCAGCAAATCAGATAGGTGCATCTTTACTTGTTCAGCTCCAGGGCGTCAAAGGACACTGCTGAGGTAATAGCCCTGAGCATCAGATACTGAAGCACCATGTACCCTTTAGTGGCTCTAGGAAATCCACCATGCTTTCAACCAACTCCAATGTAAAGCTATCTGCATCATTCAGAGCAACAGACATAGTATAGAGAGCAAGAAAGTCCACCTAGGGCAGGTGGGAGGGGAGGTCGAAGGGTCCAACAAGCACAGGACTTTGACCCAGAAGATCAGTGCTTCTGGCCTCTGTGAAACTAAGCATCAATATTCAGTTATTTTGTCATGTAAATTGTCAGTCATTTAAGTGGTTCGTCATGTGAATTGACTGAGGTAACTAGTGTCAATCATGATCTTCCCTAACCCTAACCAAGAAGTTTTGTTGCCTAAACCTAGCTGCTGACTCCCTGCTACGCAACACAAAAGGCGCCCCCCACATCACTACAGTGACACTAAGGGCCTCTGCCCACGCATCAAAATATGATGAGTAGGGATGAGATCACATTGAATTGATTGTACTCTATTATGTCTTGCTTTTATACTAACTGTAAATTCTTACAAGGGACCTGATATGCCAGATTGTTATCTGGGCCAGTTCTTAGCTTTAATTAGATGGGGCTTCAGCCAGGTTTGATTGATCCACGTTGTCAGTGTCAACCAGTTCCATTCATTAAGTCACTCTTTTTAGCACTGCAGTCTCATGATACCTAAAGGTGTGGTATACAGGTTTTAAATTTAAGGAAAAGGACAGCACTAGGTTTGGATCCAGAATTCGTATCGGCAAAGCCTGAGTTAAGGTATCTGGTAAGAAATAAAGTCAGATCAGTTTTTTCCTAGATCATGATTATTTTCTGAGCATTTTGCTCTTTAATGGTCATTACAGTGTCACAGTTAGAGTAATACTATATATTACTATTGGTTGTCCGTCATGCTACTCATTTAATCAAAGCTTACTCAGCAGTTTCACTCTATACAATGAGAGAAAAGGCCAGTGTAGGGTGACTTCTTGTTGACTTGATTTCTTGACATGAAATTACAGTTATAAGGAAGTATTCAGCAGCTTTCCTTTCCAAACAACTTTTTGCCCATTCTGCTTTCTACCTGGTGTTCTCCCACACATCTGTCAGCGCCCAGCAGCGCAGAGGACTTATGGTTTTAAGCGTCTGATAAACAGGTCTTGTTATCCGGAGGTGTTATTTGGCATTTCATTTGCTCGAACGCCCTTCACGTGTGAGTTGTTTCCATCCACTCGTGCAGCGTAGATGCCACAAGGTAGATTCTTTTTCCGTTTAAATACGAGTGTGAAGTCAGCTGCAATGACACATTATGATGCCGTTACAAATGGCTGCCCCCATCTGCTACGGTTTAGGAGTTGGATACAGATAAAAAAAAAATCGAATGCAACTGTCCTAGTTTACAGTATGTGTCAGAAGCAGTGGGTAAGGAAAATAATGGAATACGTTCAAAAGAAGGAGCTCAAGGGACAGTGATGGTCATTATCAGAATTGTTTTGACACTGATAATGTATCTTTCTTTTATACCCTCACAGCTCACTTTAAAAACACGATTCCCTTGAACTAAGATATTTCTAGTTTAAACAGGTCTTTATAGATATCAGAGTCATATCTCACTATTGATTCAGTCACTAGCTTTAACAATGTCCTGCGAGACTCGAGTCAATGCATTGTCCCTTGACAAGACAACGCAAGAGGGAAGTGGTTGTTGAATCCTGTTACAAAGGTTCCTCTGTGAATAGGTGAAAAAAAAAGTGAGGAACAATAGAAATCGATAGTACTTCAAAATGAGGAAGGTATGACGGAAGGCTCTAATCATAAAAGGGTGCAACGGAAGTCATTGTGCTTTCAAAGGCTCAGAGAGGAACAATTAAGGGTAGATAAGCTATTCTCTCTGCTATCATTTCCCGACGCCATTTTCCATGACAGACTTTTCAATAATACGGCTTCTCTGCATCACACTCCTATCTGTTTAATGGTCAGCCCTCATGAGAATTACTCAGAGATATGTGATCGCTTTTGGAATAGAGTTGGCTGCACACATCTCTCTGTAGCCCACTTCTTTGTATCTCCCGAGCATTTCACGGCACACTCTCCGTCGTGCCCCCCCTCTGAGCTCTCTCTCACTATCTCTTCCTAAATGGGAGTATGCTGATGCGCTAATGAGCGAAGACAAAGCTAGCAGCATATGGTGATGATAATGAGATGAACAATGTTTGGAAAACAAGGCCATATATAAGGCTGAGGATCTGACACATTGCATTGGAGAAGACAGACAGTGTGGTGCACTGAATGCCATACAGATGCCTTAAGGCTAAGCTACATGAGATATATTATTCATGGCCATGCACACCCAAGTCCTCCAGGCAATGTTTGTGGGCAAATAATAATAAAGGAATGTTGGTGCCAGTGACAAGCCTTTTATTTTGTTAAGATCCTTTTATCATATTGCATATGCTTAGCTTTTGCCCCCAAGTGTTTATGCAAGTTTTCACTTTGTGGCTCTGTAACATTAATGTGTTTCAAACCGCAAAGTCCTGCGAACTAAAGCAGCGGTTCAAAACCTTATTTTTAGACGTACCCTCAGAGCCGTTCGATGAACTCAAATTCCCTTGCAATGACACCATCCATCATGTTCCAAATGTGTTTTAAACTGGGTGTTATTTCACATCATTATAACAGTATTTTATATACTTTAACTGTCTATGTATTTGCCTTAATAAAGTTCACATTCATGATCGCGGCAGAAGCTAAATGCACAACAATTTATCCATTAGCCTAATTTTAGCAAACCATTTCAACTATTTATCAATTTTAGCTAACTATTTCAATTGCTTAGCCTTTACTTTTAACTCAACATTTCAACCATTTATCAAGTAGGCTACTTTAGCTAACCATATTAACCGTTTAGCCATTCCTTTTAGCTAACCATTTATCAGTTTTAGCTATTTCAACTGCTTATCCATTAGCCTAATTTTAGTAAACAATTTCAGCTGTGTATACAGATGCCAGATACCAGACCCCGAGATGGTGCGTATTCAGTCCAGTGAAATTTCTTGCCTGGCACATACGCCAATAAAGTTTTTCAGCTTGTGGGTTTACTTGATGTATATGGTCCCCTGAATATGCACAGTGCTGTTTTTCCCGCTGGCCATACCCGCAAGTTTCCGCTTAACCCCCAGACTTTACATTGTGATGATGTCACAGATTTTTAAATCACTTTTCTCAGCTTGAGAAAGCTTTTACAAGTATAAAAACCCCATGGATAAAAAAAAATGATGATAGAAAGAGCCATAATAAATCTTGTTTGCAGTTCAAGGTCCTGTCAACAGTTTGCCAACGTCTCTTTTATAATGGTGGTCTATAGGGAAAATGCTTTTTGGGCCGCAGGGGATTTTTTTCACTGCAATACTGCGAGTGGCCACTTGGAAAAATTGGAAGCGAGGTTGAGCTGCTTACCCAGGGGCCTGCCATGTATCCATTACTTTTAATCTAACCATTTTAACCACTTACTTTTAGCTATTTCACCATTTACAAGAGCTATCTATTTGAGCAGTTTTTCCATTACCTTCGACTGCATGCTGCTTCTTGCACTGTATCTCCAAGCACCAACACATAAGCCTATGCTCAAATGATTTATTGATTTTAGTTCAATATTTAATACTGTGCAACCCTACCTGGTTAAAGAGAAGCCAAAGAATATGAGTGTTAACACTACCCTGATTGGATGGTTTATTCTTTATTAGGACATACAGGGGTCCCACAAGGCTGTGTGGTTTCACCTATACTCTTTATATTGTGCACAAATATCTGCAGGACGGTGCAGCCTAATAATTATAATTATACTTTAGAATTTATATGATAAAATTTGCTGATGATACTGTGATTTTGAGCCTCCTCCACAAGGACAAGATGAGATAGCAATAATAAAACATGAAGAAAGGTCTGCGCATTGTAGCTCCCTTAAGTGAAATTTATTAGCACATCATCAAGTGATGTTTCAAGCTAATGCTCTTGTGGATGTGCTAATAAATTGCACTCAAGGAAGCTACGGTGTGTGAACCCTTCTTCATGTTTTATTGCTATCTTTTATTGGTCCAGCACCTGCCTTTTTGCACCACAACGAGAAAGACACCTTCATCAAGTGGTGTGACACTAACAATTTCATTTAAATGTCAGCAAAATACAGGAGACAGTCTTTGACTGTTAGACATTCATCAAAAACCAGACAATCATTCAAGTGTCCTCATACAAATATTTAGGCGTCCACATAAACAACCTTGTTTGCTGGAAAACACACATTGGTATCCTGTGCAATAGATTGCAGCAGAGACTTTAGTTCCCTGTGCGATTGAGGCTGTATGGAGCGAGCCGCCAGATCATGCTGATGTTTTACCGGGCAATTCTAGAGAACATCATTAGATACGGAATCACAGCATGGTTTGGCAACCTAACAGTGCAACTGAAAAGCAAACTTGCCAGCATGCACAAAACAGCTATGAAGGTAATAGGGAAAAACAATATGAACCCATACAGAGCCTGTACGAGCAGGCAGTCATGAAACAAGCAACAAAAATCATTGCAGGCTCTCAACATCCCCTCTTCTCTGAATATGAACCTCTGCCATCAAGAGGAAAACTCCTTGTGCCAAGATGAAAAATCAAACCGCTTGAAGCTATCGTTTGTTCCAGCCTCCATCAAGCTGCTGAACTTTAGTTCTAAATCTTAGTGCAATACAGCAATGTGCAACAAATACACAAGCACCCCAGCACTCTGAACTTTAACTCTTACAGGCCCTTCTTTAAGCTGCTAAAATGTTGAGTGTATAATGTCTGATATTTAAAGATGTTTTCATGTTGATTTATGATGTTTTTATGTGAAGCAACAAACTGTAGCACTGTGCTTAAGGCTAATTTCCCGTCTGAGACATTAAAGTGCACTGTTACTGTGTCTAACTAGTTTTAGTGCACATTTTGTCCAGACTTGTGGTGTTAAGGTGTAATAGCTGACTTAATATGTGGAAATCATAAATGCCATATCGTCGGCAACTTGACTTGCTTGAGTTTCTTGGAGACGTTTCACTTCTCATTCATGAGGCTTCTTCAGTTCTAACGGACTGGTGCGGAGTTGCAGGCTTTAAACCCTGTGTGGGTGTGAACCCGAGTCGTTAAGGTCACATGTGAGTCGACCATCTTGTGGGTCATTGGGTTAGATGGGTCCAGGTGAGAACTGGTGTTAAGACGTCTGGGTAGGGATCCCAAGACTGAATTGTAAGTGAGTGATAAGTGGTGTTGTAGGCCTGTTTAACAATGGTTGTTTCAGTTCAACGAAGATGGCTTCTTTTACGCCTCTCTCAAACCATCTTTCTTCTCTGGCCAAGGTGTGACCACTGCTGTCCTAGAAAGAATGTCCCTTTTCCTCTAGACCTGACGAGCTGGCTCTCCTGTGCTGTGCCATGGGCTTGTGGAGTGGTTGTTTTGTTTCACCAATGTACAAGTCTGTGAATTCCTGGCCATTACTCCCTTGGGTACTACTACCCTTACTTGATATCTGACATATCCGCCAACTTGTTACACTCCGTTTCCATCTTCAGTCTGACATTGTGTCCACTCTACTCAGTTTCCGTGGGGGAGGGGGGTTTGATTTTCCACAACCAACCACTAGAGACCAGCATATCTGCCTGAATCTAACATTACTTTAAGTCCACACTGATGCGAAGCCATGCCATGCATAGCCAGGGTGTTAAGAGTGGAGCAGGGCGTAGCAAAACAAACTACAAGGTTGATGAATTCATTGAAAGACATGTTATGATGTGATTTAGAACATCCTCAATAGCTGAGTCTATCTTGTAGCACTTGTCGTTGTTCTTAAAACTGTTGCTCATTGGTCATTTTTTATTCTGACTGAGAGACCGCTGTTTCATGTCATAGTGCCAGACAAATCGATCAACTTGAACTCGTTGAAGTGGGGGGATTCACTTAGAGGTCGATAGGTGGCTGATAAACTGGCACCAACAGGGCGTTTCATGAACTATCCTCATCAGCAGAACTTGCCTCCAATTGTGGCTGATGGACACACAGGCCACTCTACACAGCTGATTAATTGGCTATCATTTTTTTCTTGTACCAAACTATCACCACTATACTGGCCTTTGAAAAACCACTATCTGTCAACCTCTAATTCAAGGGTCTGGAATCCAGGCAACAAGTATCCCTGATTGGGAATTACTACTCTAAAGTAGGCTACTCAGTGACTTTAGAAGCACCTCTAAAAGCTGTATGCAGTTTTCTTGGCTCGCATAAAGCTGGCATTCCTTCAGGCAATAAACATCGGTGTCAAATAGTTTCTATCTGTGAGCTCTTTGGCCCTAACACTTCAAACTTGCCCCCCACTGCTGACAGTGCCAGCAGGTAGCAAGACCCACGAAGCCTCGGACATCTGTTCTGTTCTAGTTGTCTGTCTGTCTCTCTCTCACTTGAGCAAACTTTCTTGTTTATACATCTATAAAGATAAGGATTGGATGAATTTTCTCTCTGCCGTGCCCACCAATCACGTAGGTGTGACCCTCGGAGCCCAAACACGCCTTCCTTGCTCAAGCCTCCACATGAACTCCCTCACCTTACCGCCCACCATACAAAGGGGATTTTACACCCAGCTCCTGGCGAAATTCCCGTGAGCTCAGCGGTCGCATATCAAGGCCTCTGCCCGCTCTGTGATCCTCCCTGTCCTCCATGCTGCAGGAGAGAGATATGGGCCGAAGGGATGAGGTCAAGACAGATGCAGTGCTTCTTATGTACTGTAAACAGACAGGACGGCAAATAAAGAGGAAGCTCCAGTCTCCCGCCTCACACAGGCTCACACATAACCTGCTTACCATTTTCAGTGTGACTAAATATGCATATGCAGAGAGACAGAGAGGACCCCACACACTCCCACACATGGGATGTGTGCACACTGTCACATAAGGGTGAGTGATTTGGACGAGTCAAGAGCTCTCAAAGCCACATAATAAATACAGAAAGCTTCACACATTAGAGAATGCCCGTTTGTAGTCTCAGGATGCATTTCTTGGCGCATGAATTTTCATATAACTGCTCTGAGCTAATATCACAAAGATGTTTACTGTCGCTCCCAGTTTCACAAAACAATACAGGCAGCAGCTTTGGACAACTGCACACGTCTCATCTTTCATTTTGAGGCTCTATTTACACAGGTTTTCATCGTCGGTGCAGACTTTTGTGTCAACATCTTTTCAACGTCAAAAATGCTTTGCTCGGTTATACCCGAAGATGACTCATAAAACTGCCTCTTTACCAAACTAGAGCAAGTCTTTCAATAAACCATGCATGCTTTTTTGACAATGCCTGACAAAGCCGTTAGGATGTGACCTAGAACAGGCTCCGAGGAGGCAAGCAGACACGTGAAGAATAAGTGGAGGGAGATGAACAGACAGACCGACAGAGCAGCAGGCAGCATAACATAGGTTGCATAACAATGACTTTTTCAGTACAGTACAGTACAGCCGGCCTGCCTGCCTGTTGATATGTGGGCGCGGGTGACTGCGGGACAATGCGAACTCGCCGTGTGCTGCAGAGCAAATACTACACGAGAGAATACTGTTGCCATGACAAGAGAGAGGAAGAGAGAGATGGAGAGGGTTGAGTAATGACAGAGAGGCAGTTTTGCAGCTGAAGAAAAGAAGAGGGTTTATCCATTTGCAGAGTGAGGAGAAAGAGGGAATAATAGATGAGTCAGCTGCTTACAATTTTCAGCGGCGAATCAAACAAGCAGTGAAATTACACTGTACAGCCAGTAGCAATGGAGTCAGGCCAAGCATGAGATAGAAGCACTCCTACATACATGTGCTCTGGCTCTCTTTTGATGTCTCTGTTTTTTCCTCTTCATTTTCTCTTGCACACACACACAACTATACAATGCACATCAAGGGGCACAGTTGCATGTGTTGTCTACCCTATTTCCACCCCTTCAGTGTGTGTAGCAGAACAGAATATATTCTTGTCTGGGACATGAGAAAAGCACAGATATACCACGTCTACCCCGGGAGGATTGCCTCACTGCTCCACGCTGGATGTCTGGCTGCCCACGAGGGAGATGGCGCGGCTTTGAAATTACTCTGTGTTTTGGTGCTGTATGACTTGGCCTCTGCAGCGTTATGTAGTGCACACTCATGTTGCTGACTGCACTGTCTGTTACCTGGCGGTCATAAGCTCATCATCCACACGCTGTCTCATCAGTGCGGTCACACTTACTGTAATCCTGACATTCCCGCGCCTTCGCCCTGCAGGGTGAATTCATGTAAATGTCTTTTTCTTTAACGTTCAAAATATGGCTTAAAGGGAAGCATACGTTTGAAACCAAATGCATAATCAAATCCAACGCTTTTACCCTCAATTCTTTAAGCAGTACTTTGTGTCGACTTCATGTACATAAATTCCCAGTTCCCTCCTGTCAGTGATTGAGCAATGATTCAGCCAATTTACAGCCACTTCTACAATATATTTTTACAAGGAGCCAGTGTTGTGAGCAAGTCTTGAGAAAAAGTGGTAAACAGGAACTGATAAATCTTTCATATTGGGCAACAGTAATCTCGCAAAGCCAGGCGTCCATCTTGTCAAGCTCAACAAGGTCCAAGGAAAATCATAATAACTGACCTTTAGAAGTCTTCAGGCAGCCATTCAGCTGGCTGAGATGGAAAAAAAGTCCACCAATAGAAACCTGGTGTTGCTGGACGGATTTTATCAGAACTGTGGACACCCTACTTCAGTGGGAAAATATAATCAAAGAGTTCTTGCACGAGTATTTCGGCATGTTTTGTCAATCTTGTTGTAATGTAATGTTTTGCTGGGAAACTTAGAGTCGTAGCATTCATGCGGATGCCACTTGACAAATCACCCACCCAAAACACAGTTACAGACCAAGTACACCCCCTCATGGCAACCTCATTCCCCAATGGCGGTGGCCGCTCAAGCAGGACAATGCGTCATGCCACACTGCAAAACCTGCTCAGGAATGGCCCTACGAACATGACAAAGAGCTCAAGGCATAGACCTGGCTTCCAAAGTCCCCAGATCCCAATCTGATTCAGCATCCATAGGACATGCAGAAACAAGTCCAAACCATGGGGGCTCCACCTAGCAACCCACAGGACTCAGAGGATCCACTGCCAATGCCCTGGTGCCAGATACCACAGGACACCACCCAGAGGCCCTGTGTTCATGCCTAGACAGGTCAAAGCCAAGTCCGATCCTAGAAGGCCTCACCATAGGGAGTGCCGCTGCCATGAGGTGGTTTATTTGGTCTGCAACAGTGTTTGGGTGGGTGGGGCGTCAAGTGGCTTCCCCATTGATGCCAGGACCCAAGGTTTCCAGCAGAGCATTGCATTGTAACACGCTGATCAATGTTCACATCACCTGTTAGTGGTTTTAACGCTGTGGCTGATCGGTGTACACAGCTAGCAGAAAAAAAATTCTATTTCAAGTTTGTTCATTAGCCTAAACCTTTCAAACAAGACACACAACATGGCTGCTCTGTGTGAGCAAAACAGCCTGATATCCCAACAGGTGTCACTCCCAAAGTCTAAATTTAACTTTGACCTTTGAATACACTGACATAGGTGATTTTTTTTAATGGCACACATTCCTCAACCTCACACATGTTACACTACAAAGTACCCAATAAAATGGTGTACTACATGCCCATGCAGAGCAGTTTGCAACGAGGATCCCTTTCTGCACCAATACACTCTCATTGAAATTAATGGGGAAGCGTGCGCTTCTTTCCACTTTGCTATTGTTAGTGCAAAAGCCCTCTTACAGGATTACATCCCCTTACAAGATTACATGGGCAATCAGCAATAAATATTTTTCAGTAACACCCAGGAAGGCTACTTCAGAGACCACAAACCAGCGCTCTTTCACATTCCCCTAAGACTTTGGTGGAAGAATTTACAAGAAAGAACTGAGTGCAGAAGTTCAGTTAGAGGTTGCACTGCCAGTTTTAAGAATCTCAAACATCCATCTTCAGTCTTTTATTTTGAAGGCACTGAGAGGGTCCCAAGAGCAGATGATCAAAATTTCATTAGGAATTTTAAAGGCCTTTTGAATCTTTCATTTGAAAAGTCTTTATAAAAATGGGACGAATAAATGGAGGAATTCAGTATTAAGCATTAGCTGCACCTGTTGTACCCCCCGCAATAACTGCTATGTGATCACATGTGGCCATCTATTTGTCTGTGATCAACATACAGCACAGTGTCCACACTGTTTATATGTTTAGCAATATGAAATTTCACAACATATCTTTTGGTCATGAACACAATATTCTCTGTACAATCGTGCTCCTAAGAGGGCGAAACCTATTGATTTTGTTGATCTCATGACCTTTAACCCAGCGCTTTACACAGCTGATATCTATCCAGTACAGCTTACGTGTGAAAGCACTAAATAACTGAGTTGATTAGACTCTGGTGGAGGTTTCCATTGAGCTCTACTCAGCATTTTTTCTCCTCAGGTTCCTTCAATATCTCAGATTCTCTCTTGTTTTTAACACATTGGCTTTTTCAATGAGCTCTGACTTGGCCGTTTTGACTGCTGCACATTTATTGTTATTCTGTTGCCAGGACTGTTTGAATGTGCAAGTTATATCATTAAAGCTGTTGGAATGTTCAGTAAAAACAAAGCAGGAGCCAGTATCTGAGGAAGGCATTCAGTGGCTAAAATACCCGAAATTAAAGTAGAGAAGCATTGTTGTGGGATCTTAGTTTGTCTCCAGTTTTCGTATTGTTTGACCCAATACCTAAAACCACAATGGGCTTGTAATTGCCACTGCTTGTCAAACTGATTCCCAACTGTATCCAATTTATTTCCCTTTCTTTGTAGTTTGCTGCTCCACTAATCTTGGGGAAATATTCCAGCAGCAGCCGGAATTAAATCTGGCTGTCAGTGGAGATAGTTAAAAGATGACGGTGACCTCAGAGAATCAGTGTGTTTTGGTTCAGCTTGGTGACGCACTGTGACCACACCAGCAGACTCCCACTGCATCCCTTTCATCATCCTGATGGGCATCTTGGTGACAGCTGTCAGTCATCCTGGTGAATGGGTTCGCAGTGTGATGATGTCATCAGGGTGCCATGTTTGTTTTCACTCTGTGTGTGATCCCTTTTTCACTCAGAACAAATCGCGGGGATGAGAGGTTTTTACAAACAGATTCTGGAGCGGAAGCAGCAGAATATTTGGATCTATTTTTGATCTCTCAAGATTGCACGGGGCGATGTCATCAATTATATGTCTTTTGGCTCAAATTTACATCTTCTTTGTGCCCCTTGTCAACTGAGAACTAACACAGTGTTTCTATGAACCTGAAATAATTATAGCACTGTGTAAGCAAACAGAAGCGGAGGAGAAAAGATTGCGGATTGTTTTTCACTATGAGGCAGAAGTGTATTAGAGTAAATAGTGTAGAAAACTGTAGGACAGTGTGATTCACACGGAGCAGCAGTACACAGCATTATTCCTTGTCGTGAATCTTACGCATGAGCAAGAGAGATGAATTGGCAAAGGGTGCTTCTTACAGGACAATTAGCAGTGCAAGTTTTATAGGCTGAATCACTTAAAATGTTGTGGTATAATGTGATAAACTGCAGAAAATGTGCCCAATTAATCCACAAGTATACCTATTGTAACCACAAGTCCTAACCCTAACAGCACTGCTGCGGTTTCTTGCATGAATCACCGCTCTTACTTTCAAACTTCGTGAGGTGTTGAATTGTTTTTAAATTTTAGTCCTTTCAAAATGAGTTTACTATTGAAATTGGATGATGCAAATGTAACATTTTAACAGGTGCTGGATAAATCAGGGGGTATTAAGGGCAAAATCTGAACTGAAACACTTGTTTTTTTATGCTCCTGTAATAGTTTTAATTATTTGTTATTGCTATACTTCACACCAACATGGAGAGGCTGCAGCAACAGATGATTAAAATCATTATGAGAGCAGTGTACAAATTCAGCTTCTGCCTTTTGAACGTGGTTTACTTTGCTATTGTTCCAGCTTTCATTTAAAAGAATAGTTTAACACTTTGGAAAATGCACTTATTTGCTGGCTGGCTATGAGAAAATTCATACAACTCTGATGTCTGTATGCTAAATATAGAGCTCCAGCCAGCCCAGTATATTGTTAGCTAAGCTTAACTTAGCTTAGCTTATCTTAGCCTAACGCAAACACTGGAAATGGGGGACATACTTAACCAGCTCTGTATAAAGCTAAATAAAAATGATTTAATGTTTATTTTTGGTGCTGGAAGGCTGATTTTCTCACCTTTGCATGGAGCCAGGCTAGCTGTGTCCCTGTTTCCATTATTTATGCTAATTTAGAGGGGACCTATAATTACTTTCAGGTTCATACTTATATCTTAGGTTTCTACTTGAACATGTCTATATTCTTTAATGTTCAAAAACATATTTTTTTTATCTTATTTTTTTTATTTTTTTTGTATCTGCCCTTTGTCTGAAACGCTCCCTTTTAGCATCTGTCTGTTTAGGCCCCCTTCCTGAAAAAGCCCAGTTAGCCTAAGGATCTGACATTAGCACGTAGCTACGTGCAGCAGCAGTGTGTGATATGTAAACACTGGCAGTAGTGTCCCTGGAGCAGATGACCATATAAAGAAATCTGTCACTATCTGATGTTAGCTTGCGTCGCAAGTAGAAAAAAAGTTGGAAACAGTATTCAGATCATTTGGGCTGTCCCGAATACATTTTTGGGGCTTGTTTACCAGCAAATATTCAAAGCTTCGACTGTACACAGCATGATCACCTGAACCTGGCCCTACTTTAGTAGGACCTAGTGTTGCTGCATGCAATCCAGAGAGCTTCACTACAGTTGCCAGTCGCAGAAAACCAGTCAGTTCTTCTCACCTGTTGCTTTTCCTTGTCAGACAGCTGATTCAGTTGCTTGCAGCGAGGGGCCGATGACTGCGCTGAAGACAGTGGCTTCGCCACATTTCAATTTCTTCGATCAGTTTACTGGAACAAAATGACACAAGACAAAAAACAAAGCATTACAATACTGATTTTGACATTGATTACCATGGCAACGATCGAATCTTCGAAGCTTGGCCCTATACAATGGTCTGAAGCCTGAGGTTTTTTTGCTCACAGGGATTACTTTAACCTCATTATTTAGGCTTTGCCTGCGTTACACAACACTGTGTCACTGGATGACAGAAAATAAGAAAAAGCATGATAGGTCCACTTTAAGCTAAACTGCTCCTGGCTCCAGCTACATATTTACTGTACTTGAGTGGTATCAATCCTCTCATCTAACTCTGTGCCAGAGAGCCAATAAGTGTTTTTCCCAAAATGTCCAACTATTGCTCGAAGCCAAAATGCACCACAGTTGTACCCAGATGTTTATCTGTGGCTTAGTGAGGCTGTAATTTGAATTGCCAGCTTGTCACACCCTCAACAGCCAGCCAGCTTGGCAGAGCAGACATGAGTCCAGTTAAACACAGTGTTCATAGTCGCTGTGGTAAAAAAGATTATTTAAATATTATCCCCCCATGATTTATTTATTAGCAACATAAAGCATTTGTATACAATCACAGTTTAGTATAGAGTATAAATGTAAGGTCTTTCTTTTGTGCTGCCATTTTCATGACTGCTCATGTATTCACTGCGAGCCAGTTCATGGCAGAGTGCCCGAAAACAAGGAGGTGCACCTGTGCTTTGATAGGATATTTAATTTTACAATTGTGCTCTGCAACCAGGCAAAACCCATTACGAAATGAGAAAATTGGTGACCTTGTGCCAGCCATTTGGGCCTCCTGTGAAAAATAAAGCAGAGGACTGGCTTTCATCGTGACTGGAGTAAGTGTGAGTGCCTTCAGCTGTTTCCATTTACTTAAATCCATGTAGCCTTTAGTAAGCCAGATGTCTATATGAACTTTCATCACATGCGTCTTTTCCTTTTCAACAAGCAAGCAGCATGGGACATTTCATCACATTGGGGAATCTTAGTCATTCTTCTGCATGACCTCACGCTGTCTCTCACATTGACGCTCTTTTTCATTGTGCCTACTCGCTCTCTACCTTGTCAGTCAGTGTATGTATGTGTGTGAGAGTGTGTGTGTGTGTGTGTGTGTGTGTGGTTTGAGTCAGTGCCAGGGCTAAGTGATTAATTAGTAACAACACAACTTGCTTCGCTTGACAGTTGGACTGTGCAGGTTTAAGGCCTTTGAGCGCACCTCGTGGCTCAACAATGCGCCGCTGAGATGGAACAGGGAGAAAATGGAGGAGGAAATCAATATTGTCGGGTTGTGGCCACATGACTTCCCCTTCTGTTTGCTGTGGAGCAACAAAAGGCCATCTGTATGAGCATCTATAAGAGGATTGAAAAGAGACAGAGCGTAGAAGGAGCTTGTATTTATAGGACTGTGTTGAGATTGCCCATCTTTTACTGTCCGTCTATATTCTTGTGTTTTCTGCCTGAATGATTTTGTCTAGGTCCCTCTGTGCTCCACACACCTCCTTTGTTTCTATGGCAGCAATTTTTTTTTAACTTTTCTTCTCACTCTCTTCATCGTTTATGCGTCCTCATCCCTCTCTCCTTATTTCACTTTTCTTCGTCTCGTTCTGTCCTTCATGTCTCTTAACTTTTTCTTACTTCTCAAATTATCAAGTGGCAGTATTAGGGGCTTTTAACAGAATGTATTCACTTAGCAAGGATACCTTCGCCTTCAGTAACAGGAATTTGCAATTATCCATCAGGCTCAGCACAGCGAGAGAACAATGCTGAAGAGAGCGTCCTCTGAGTTCCCACACATATTTTAACATTCGGCTGTGCTTTAAAGTCAGACCGTGCAGCTCTGCTACACTTCCCTGTCGCTCCGTACAACTCTGTCGAGCTGCCGGCGCCGCCCTTCATATCCATCTGTACATATCCTGCCATCTGGTTTCTACATCTTCCAGACGAGGTGCGGCTTTAGGTGCGGCTGTGGAGAAAGGCCGATCCATTCACTAATCAGATATGGCCATGGCTGAGAGGGCTACTTTTAAAATGTGCTGATTGCCTGCTAATCACAATCTGAGCATAGCGTACTGATTTTTTTCTGTAAATCACCAAGATACGTTTTACTGATGATTTACTGTGGTTCAGAGGCACTGGACCACTTCGGGCTGTACATGCTGAGATGATGTTGGAGAATAGATTCATGTTCAACACTCTTTTTGAAATTTAATTACTGCTTATTAAATTAGGGGAATACATTAGAAAATTTTGCAACCAGAATACTCTAATTAATATAAGGCATCTGTTACCTCCTACACCAGAGGCAGGTGGCAAAGAAGAGCTTATTCCTTTTAAAGGTACATCAGGCAACTTAACATATAGACAGCGATAGAAACACAAACACATGGAAACAAGAATAGATTGCGGAGTAGCTCAGCTAGTGGTGTCATGGTATACTGGTACTGACCATTACCATGATATCAAAAAATATAATATCCGTATCATGTTAACAGGCTAATACACATGTGATAATATTGCGCAAACAATCTGGTGCCTTTTAAATCATTTGTTTCTTTCATCCTCGCTTTGTCTTCTTCCTCCAAAGCCATCTTGCCTTTTCACTATCCATTAAGTGTAATTGCTCTGTTTGTACATTTATGTCTGCAGAATCTCTCTCCACCTCCCTGCACTCATATTTTGAGTGTAATTCATTTGCCAGTCAGCTGTAATACAGGTTGCATTTGAGAGTGCATCAAATCTAGTTAGCAAGTAAGAAAATAGCTCTAAATAGTTCAAAATAATAATGGTTAAAACGCATAGCTAAGAGTAATGATTGAACAATTGAAATAGTTAGTAAATAGCTAAGTAATGGCTAAACAGCTGAAATAGTCAACTCAGACTAAAACAGAAACTGTTGAAATAGCTAAAAGTAACGGATTAACACTTGAAATAGCTCAAAATAATGGATAAAATGTTACAAACAGCTAAAAGTAACGGAAAAACCGTTGAAATAGTCAACTAAAAGTAACAGATAAAAAGTTGAAATAGTTAGCCAAAAATAACAAATAAACAATTAAAATGGTTAGCCAAAAGTTACCAATTAACAGTTGAAACAGCTAGCTAAAAGTAACAGTTACACTGTTGAAATATTTAACTAAAAGTAACAGATAAAAAGTTGAAATAGTTAGCTAAAAGTAACAAATAAACAATCAAAATGGTTAGCAAAAAGTAATGCATTAACAGTTGAAATAGTTTGCTAAAAGTTACGGAAAAACCATTGAAATAGTTAAATAAAAGTGATGGATAAACAGTTGAAATAGTTATCTAGATAAACGGTTGAAATAGCTCAAAATAATGAATAAAAAGTTGAAACAGCAGAAATTAATGGACATAAAGTTAGCTAAAATAATGACTAAAATATTAAACAGTTCATATTGGTTAATATTGTATTGTGCAGTTACATAATTACATTTTAATGCTATAACAGCAGTTTATAGTTTATATGTTGTGAAATATGTTTTAGATGATGTAAACAAAGCTGAGCACATAACCTGTAAACTACACAGACAGATCACTAACTAACTTAATCAGATATGCAGACGTTCATCTTGAAATCCCAGCAGAGGACCCATTGAAAAGCATTCAACATTTCAAGCACTGAGTGCACAAGATCGCCAAATGTTACAACAACGTCATAGAACAATGGTTCTATTGAAATGGGTGAAATGGCTTCATGTGACAGATTTTTCTTCCCTGCTACTGCAGCAGAATTAACCTCAGGTCAGCACTATAAAGACGGTCAGACGCTCTCATATGACTTCTCAGAAAAATGCTGTCAAGAGGACATGCTGGAAAACTGCGGATTAACGATTCGATCTGATTGGCATTTTG
>JAPZEB010000014.1:25615102-25625919 GCA_029783705.1 Chaetodon striatus | reverse complement strand
TACTAGTTGGAGACACACCTCGTTCTCAAACTGTATGATTTGCCCAAAGTAGTATAGTACACGATGACTGGCACTAAAATTAACCCGCATAGTTGTCCCTCCATTGTGACATTAGAAAGTGTCGCATTTAATTTGTTAGTATACTCTTCTTCAGCGTTTTGTTTACTTCCTGGATTTTTCCCAATACGGAAATTCTGACTAATCAAGAACGTGTTTTCACACAAGGCAACAAAACAACAAAATTACAAAATTACAAAAATAACAAAATTAGTCCCTGATTCAGACCAAAGCAAGACAACTCTAGGTCTGAAAGCACCCCCCCCAGATGTTGATTTAATGGTTAGGGCTTTGGTGCAAATATAACATAACCATGGTTTGCAGAAATATAAAATGCCAACATTTATCCTGCCGATTGGTTTGTGATGAAACGTAGTCTTTGTGCTTACTATCAGTACTGGCTCAACATAGTGTAACAATAGGTACATTCAGTGGCTGATAAACTACTGTAAACCTGCCAGATCCAGAGAAAAGAGGTAAATGTGCATTATTCCTTTTTTTCCTTTCTCATTTTGAAGTGCTTTTGTAATCTGAAGGACACTTCTTTAGAGATTTCTGCTGATGGAGCTTGAGTTCCTGTAGACAGGCACTCTTACTTAGAGAACAGCATAAACTATCATGAATAGGGTAGAGAATGAATCATCTCTGTAAGGAATTATCTATAAGATGTATGATAAACAGATTTGCCATGGCCCAGTCACACCCACATTTTAAGCCTATTCATTTCAATGGCTTTGCCGGGATCAGTGGATTCGCTCATGGAGGAAGCTGTCGTTGTTCATCAGCTGTTTAGCGCCATTCCATTTTATTTTACCTCCTCTGCCGGAGAACTGCTCTACAAAAGAGGCATGGTTTGCGGACAGTTTGAGGCAGGGGTTGCTGGCACAAATAAGTTTCATGTACAATCTTGAGAACAAGATGCTTGAAGAGCGATTGTGACTGACCAGTGTTAGCAGGTTGCAGGCTGACATATTAAGTGGAGACGTGATTGATTTTCAGTGTGCCACCTTCTGGTGTGACCTGGGACTTTAGTCGAACTGGTCAATCATAAATTTCCTCACCCAGCTGGCCGCTCTGTAGTAACTGACACCTTGCAGTTAAGTGTCAGTGATCACCTTCACCTCTTTGTGTCTTACTACCTACCGTGACACTGCCAAATGAGTTCCAAAATTAGGGATGACCACTAAGTGTGAACTCATTGCTCCAAAGCGTTCAGGTCCTGATTGCCCTGTGGGTGCACTGCCTGCCACAGCTTAAAGCTTTTTTTTCTGTATTATTCTTTTTTCTTCCTGCTTGAATGGAAGTCAAATGAAGAGTGGAGGTGCAATTGGCCTAATTATAGGAATCAGACCCAAGTTAGAGGGTGCAGCGTTTCACCGGCGCATTGATCAGTAACAGAGGCAGGAGCGAGAATCAGGCCAGCCGAGCATGCAGTCTGAAGTTATGCGGTGTTAACGCCTCTGCCGGCTACGCCTGGGCTTTGTGACCTTAAGTTAATAACTAATTTTATATGGTGGGTGTTTTTTATAGATGCAATATTTTGACTGAATTTACACCCATCTTTTCAATATTCATCAGACAAGACAAGTGAGACCTTTTTCTCTAGTCACTTTATTCAAAGTAAATTCTGATGTCTGGCGAGGACATTTCAAAGTGACAAATTGAAACACAAACTACAGTGAGAGCTGGGCTCAGCCTTGGATGTTTTTATTTACTGTGCTATGGAGCATCACAGACCAGCTACCTTGGTAACACAAGCTAGCTAGCTTGAGCTATGTGCAGTTTGAGTGCTGTGACACTAGATTTTTTTTTTTATTTTTTTTTTTTGCTACACTGTGTTCCTTATAGTCCTCTGATACACAGACACCACTTCACAGCCAGTTTCACCATAAATATGCTGCTTATTGTTTGCTATGGCAACGACAATAATCCCTAACTGTTCCCACCAGCAAAAGTGCCAACTGTGCTCTGCCGAGTAAAACAGAACGTTTTACTCCTGTATCATCCGAGCCACCACGCTAACATGACTCACCTCTCATAGTCATGTACAACAAAGTCTGACTACCACCTCATCAAATACCAACACTTGGTCAGTGGCCCTCAGCATCAGATACTGACGCACGGAGGCACCCTTTAAGCGGCAGTTTGAGACACACCTAGTGGCAGCATTTTTTGATTCTCCTAGCAACTGCCATAGTATAAAGAGCAATAAAGTCCACATAGGGCGGGTGTGACGGGAGGTGGATATGTAAAACAAATTTTTACATGGGAGCTGTTCATCCCTCATGTGAAACCAAAAGTCACTCTAGTTGTTTTAATAGCAACATAGTGTCCTAGTATGTTTAGCATTCTATGCTAGGGATGTATGTCATGTGACATATGTGACATATGTCATGTGATATAACATTATGTAACTAACAAACACACTTATTTTAAGCCAATTCAAGCTTCTTTTTGAAACTAATCATGTGCTTTTGTTGCCTGAAGCTATGGTAGTAAACCTAAAAATTAAGTTCTTTACAAAGGTTTAAAGTTTATTTTAAAAAGAGACTGTTTCCATTTAACAAGTGTAAACTGTACATTTCCTGTGAAGAGGGAAGTAAATTTTGCAAAGACACAATGCATGTAACAAGAGCAAATTTACATGCTGTCCCGCAGTGTTTAAAACTGATGCTGGAGGGGTACCGGGAGTGACATATTTTGACATATAGACCCTTTTACTGTTAGTAAACAGTGTGAAGTTTTCTGGTGGGCGGGGCTTAGCTGGAGGCAAAACAATCCAAAATAATTCAATTAGCTAGCACTAGCTATCAAGTTCTGTTGGCTTGTTTTAGACAATGGAGGAAGGTGATATGAGTAGAAAGAAATATTCATTCCAAGTACCGAAGCGCACTCTGGCACAAGCTGGACCAATCGGAAATTCGGTGCGCTGACGTACAGTAATGTACCATTCGATTATCCAAGGGAGACTGAGCAGCAGAGCGCCGAGTGGAGATAACGTGTGATCAACTTAACCGTTCATTAAGTCATATAGAAATATGCAACTAGATTTCTTTGACCAACAGGGCTCTCATTTTAGTCTTCAAGACTATGAGTGACTGGCTGACCCATATGCTCTCACTCAGTGGATGGATGATTTGACAGGATTGCTGAAGGTGGGATGGCGGCTTTGTGGTTGATTACTGTGCCAATCTTACAAAAGAGGGCAACACTTGATCAGTTTCTTTTGGTTTGTTTTGCTTTCAAAGCTAACGGTAGCTACTGCGCTAAAAAGTTAGCCTTAAGGAGAAATCCGATATTCCTCTTACCACCTCCTCAATTTCTAGTTAGGTGAACATGATAACCCTTAATACACATAATATTTTTCATCCCTATGACAGTAAATACCTTTTCCCTAACCTGATATGAAGTGTGCGCTGCACACGCAAGCTTTTTTGATGATTGCCTCCGTCCAGTCCTTTCGTCTTATCGCATTAAACGATAGTTGTCAACGTTTCTGTTGATGTTCAGTGGCGGCTGGTATGTGATAAAAATTTAAGTTTTGAGCCATGACTCCTTCTATTCTGGCTCCCAATAACACAAGACAACATTTTAAAACTCCTATGTAGCCTATAGCCCTGACGTGGCGAGTCATACTTTGCCTCCAGCTAACAAACTGACACTATTTTGACGTCGGCCCTAAAAGGGTCTGTAGTGCCACTAACCAAGCGCCAGTATTTGATGAGTTGGGTGTGAGAATGTGTTGTTGTGTCGCCACTACTGTGTTCATTTTTTATTTGCTCTTACTGTTGTGTTTTCTCTCTGTCTGAATTCACGTCAAAAAGCAAACTTGACTTGAACAAAATGTCTCGAAACAAGTCAGAGGGAAAGCTGGAAGGTGGCAAACACCAAACAAACTCACCCACCTACCTGCAAAATACACATGAAGTACCAACAATAACAAAACTGAGAGTCACAAAAGCTTATGTTCCCATTAGCCCATGCAAGCTTTATTGAGAGGCAGAAAATGGCAGGTGAGATGTGAATGGGATATGATAATTGGGATTATGGTCTGACTTCTTTTCTCTCGCTTTAGCAGAGAGAGAGAGAGGAGCTTATTAATACAAAAAAGCAACCCCATTAGACAAGTTGTGCTGAAATCAAGCCTCTCTTGTTCAGCAGAGCGGCCAGCCGCCGGGAGAAAACCACACAGTGGAATATCTACAAGGAATATTCAATAAGAGACAGAAAAAGGAGCTGTACTGGGACCAGTGGCCGGGGGGGCTTTGCGAGTTCTCACTGTGGTCTTTAATCATTGAAACCCAGAGAAACGTTGGGAAAGAGCTGCAGCGCTGCAACAGGGACTCAGTCCACAGCGGCACACACACAGACAGAAAAGGGACTTAATGTCAACACTTGATAGGGAGGAAGCTTTGAATTATTGATATCGCAAAAAATGTTGGCGGTGCGCGGCACGTGAACGCTAACAGCTCCATTTGGGAAGCTGTGAATCAGAGATGACTGTTGGCTCGCACACACACGCATTTGGTGTTGTTACAGTATTGTCACAGACTCTCAGACTTGTTTTGATCATTAATGCAGCGACTCAGTACATTCCCATATCAATCACTGATTCCTTCAAACAGATTGGCCATCACTAACATGCAACTGGAACATGTATTTGTCAGCTCCTGTTGGGTATTTCTTTACACTGTGTATCCCATTTATGCTAAAGATGTGAAGCATGGATTGTTCTTGATGTCAGACTGAGTCAGGACAATCCAGCTGTCTGTAAATATTCATTTCGTGGTGCGGAGGTAGTGAGGAAAGTCTTTTCCCGCCCCTTTACTCACAGCAGATAAAATGCAGAATGCTCTTTAGTATACTCTATTCATTAAAGGAAAGAAAGAGCAGCGTTCTTATGATCAGAAGGTGGCATATGTACAGTACATCTGGAATGACACTTAAGGGCTCAAACACCAGGTTTTCCTCCACTCTTTTCTTTTCTATCCTTTACTGTCGCTGTTTGCTGAACCTGATAGCGTTGTACGCACTACAGCCTATGAGGAGCGGCATCTGTATGATCAAAAAAATCAATATATCACTATATTATCAAAGGGGTTCTTTGTCAGCTATGTTTACGACTTTGTATAGCATCAGTCTTTATGCGCAATGTTTTCACCAATCCGGAGCTGTCTGCACACGGAGACAGAGGCGATGCAGTGTTTGTTGTCCAGTAACGCTCAACATCTGTTTTTAAAAAGGGTTTTGCTCCTATGGTGTGCTTTATATGTATGATTTTTGATCATAAAACATATATTAAATATACTTGCTGTTAGAATTAACGGAGGGATATCAATCACAGCGGATGTGAAAAAATACTCTGGTTATTGACCTCTGCTACGGTCCAGAGCCTAGGGATTTTCCATTACCTTTGAAGAATCGATAAGCTATTTGCGATATGACTACTATCCATTAGCGAGCATATCCTTTTATAGAATAACTCATTGATTAACTCATTTTGGTGTTAATCATGCATTACATACAAAGTTATATGAAATACAATTTTCTATTTTTGATGTCCAGACCAGTTTGTGGTATTTATGCATATGTGTATATGGATACATATGGCCCCAACACTGCATTTATGCGTGACTAGTAAAAGCATATTTTCTATGGTAGAGCCCATCTCCCACTATTGTTTGCACAGTAGCTTATAATATGCACCGTGATGCCCCATTGTCCTTTTACTGTTTACTGACTTTATAATTTGTGACATTACGTTATGGAAAAGCTGTATTTTGGTACTATTCAAATATTGTTAGTAAAAGAGATATAGCAGACGTTTTGTCCCAGAAATATATTACCATAGTGTTTCTATGAATTTGTCTGTTTTCCTTATTTTGGGGAGGGATGACAGGGATATTTTTGTTCTTCTTTTGTTGATGATTTGCCATCTGACAGTATATCACCATTGTTCTATATACGACTTTCTTACGTGGCAATAAAAGATGACTTATGTAAAAAAAAAAAATGCTTCTCTCTTTGCCGTCTCTTTTTCTTGGCTGTTTCTTTGTCCTCTTGTCCTCAGGACGAGATAATGTACAGTCCTTCAGCCGCACTTTATTCCCCCTCCTTTCCTCTATCCATATCTCCCCTCCCACTTTCCTCCTCTGTTTCCCTTGGCTCTCTGCTTCCCAGCAAACATTTGATGTTAAATAGATCTTGTTAGAACAGATTGGAGTAACTTCCGAAACACATTTATATATAGCAGCAAAGCAAAAGTTGAAGCCACGTTCATACTCAGCTGCTTGCTGCTTTGTTTTTTGAGACTGACACTTAAATGTCTCGCAGATGTCAATTCAAACACATTCCAAATCAGTTTTTTTTTCCTTTCCTGTCTAAAATGCTGCTAAATAAGCACCTTGTCCTAATTTTCTTCACAGTGAACATTTGACAGGTGGCAACATGTATCATCCATTGTTACGATGGAGATTTTAATGAAATAAGAACCCGTTTTTAAACTATACATGGTCTTCCTTTTTCCAGGAAAACCATTCAATATATTTACATTCAGTAATTACCTATTTATATAGAAGGGCAGGGCCATTAACCTCTAATTACCTCTAGCCAACATAATCTTGCCCATGTTGGTAAATTCTTTTTTTCACAAAATTCTGTTAATGCTTTCTCCACTGTGTGTGTTCATGTACTGTCCTCATAAAAACACGTGACTCCGCCCCATCTAGTCTGCGACCTGGAAGCAACATGGAGGAGAACTCAAACACATAGCCAACTGAGCAACTTGAGCAGCTTGAGTCAAAGAGAAATGCTGTGTCCATCGCACATTTTTGCTTTCGTGAGGACAGCACTGTGCAGAAGGAAAATAACATGTCAACACTGTGGAAAAAAAACATTTTCAGTGGACAAAGCACTTGGAGCACAATCATGTGACCCGATATGAACAGTGCATGGCTCAAAAAAGAAAGAGACTGACAAGCACCACGCAACAAGTGCCTCCACAAAGCAGCTCTCAGTCATACAAGCATTAACAAAGGCTACACAATATGAAAAAGATTCAAGATAATGGAAAGAAATAACTGAAGCCATTTTCTACTACATCGTGAAGGACATGGCTTCCATAGCGACACTGGAGCACAGTGGGTTTAAACACCTCGTTAAAACCCTCAACAGAGGACACACTGTGCCATTACCAAGCTGCTGTGCCAAACATATACAGCTCATATATATTTATGTATATATACACAGCTTGTAAAAACTACTTCTGACATGACAGCATTTAAAATTTATCATCTTTGCAAGAATTGCAAGTTATTCATTTTATACTGTTTTAGAAACCTTAATTTTTACTTTAAAACTAAAATGTGACCTTTTTGTAAGACCTTTTCATTTCAAGCAACATGTGCTTTGATTTAAATCACAAAATACTCAATAAATATTCATGAATAGTTCATCCGTGTTTCCTTTGATTATTTTAAAATCACAAAAGAAAGATATGCACTCTGTCACTAGAAAATGTATCCCAGGCTTAATAGTTGAGCATATTTACAGTATAAACCTTGTGAGTGAACTATGAGGGCAAAAAACAAAACCAAAATAAATGCTCATTAATCATAATCAAGGTAAAATGTTCAATTTTACCTACACACAGGCCCAAAATACACACACATGCACAAACAGGACCTATACATGCATTATATGGAGAGATGTCACAGTGAGGGGGCTGCCCATGGAACCCCATGCTCATGAGGTTCGGTGCCTTGCTCAAGGGCACCTCGGCAGTGCCCAGGAGGTGAACCTCTACAGCTACCTGTCCACGCTCCGTATTTTGGTCTGGGCAGGGACTTATACTGGCGACCCTCCGGTCCCCAAGCCAAGTCCCTATGGACTGAGCTACTGCCACCCGCACAGGATGTAAATTGCCTACCTTGATACTAGAGTTTGCCTAAGCTCAAATCTGAGAAAGAAAAAAAAAAAAATCCAAATCAGACTATATAAATACATATAAAACAGTAGTCCCATGTGCCCAAAGACTAAATATAGTATGATTTTTAAAATAGGTGGCTGTATCTCAGACACTACAGCGGGCACAATCAAGTACTTGGTATGTATGAACTCTTAAACAGTTGAATAATAAAGATATGCACATGTATGCCATGTAAATATATATATATAAATATATGTTCGAAAGACATTTATTTAACACGATGTTGGCATTTTCCCTCATTTTTCAAAAATCCTGACTTTAACAATTGATTAAATTGTGATTTTTTTTTTTTATATGATCTAAAATGTTAAAGTTGTGGAACTTTCTGAAGCATGGTTTGGGAATGTGACAAAGTGTATGAACTGTGGGTTAGAACGACTACGGTGATATCTGACATGATTAGTCACCAAATCACTATAGACCCAGTTGTTCTCTTAATTAATGGTGACTCTAAACTGAACTTGTTTAAAAAAAAACAGAGGAAAATTTGGCTTGCTGGCTCAACCATAACAAAGGAAATGACTACCCAGTGCTGGCTCCGTCCTCACTCACTCAGTATTTATCAGTGGTTAGCTTATTTTTGTGAGATAGTGATGCTTGAACTATACACAGCACAGTCAACAAAGCAAAGTCCTCAACTCTCAGCTTTTGGAAAGATGCAGCATCACAGATTTCCAACCTAATGATCTCAGTGCCTCCAGAACCAGTTGTCCAGTAGAAAAGTGCAAGATTCTAATTTGAATAGAGACCGTAGGGGTAAGGGGTGAGGTATACAGGGATAAGACATTATGTGGGTGGGTGTTTTTGGGCAGGTATGTGCGTTGAGGGTGGTAGAGGGATGTTCACACCATTTGTTACCTTCTCTGTATCCATAACATACCTGTGCTGAATAAATGGTGTTAATAAAAAGCTGATCACAATTAAAGTTGCACTGTTAGATAGTTACCCAAAGTATATCCGTGGCAGAGTTCAAGACTTTGGACCAATCCTAACTAATGTGACATTTTTTCTTATCATACTTAACATGGCCTTTGTTCTCATAGGGGTTTTGCTACTTCTTATGCTAACCCAATATTTCCTACTGCTGCTGCTTCACATTAAAAGCTCCTAAGTGATGAAACTTGGGGGGGCTTCTATTCTGAAGCAGTACATGGTAAATGGACTTGCACCTGTATAGCACCTTTGTAGTCCAACCACTCAAAGTGCTTTAACAATACTTTGCACATTGACCCATTCACACCCACATTCCCACACTGGTGGCCAAGGCTAGTCACACTCACTCATACAATGATGGCATCGCCACTGGAAGCAATCTGGGGTTCAGCATCTTGCCCAAAGATACTTAGAAATGCAGAACGGACATCTTGGTAACGAACCAACAATATTCCGAATAGTGGCTGACCCGCTGTACCTCCTCTGATAGAACACAATGTATTTGTCACAATGACATCGACTGTTCATCAAAAATGAGCCTAAAAATAAAGATATGGATATTTTCTACATTTTCTAACAATATGAAGTAAACAGGAAAGAGCACAGTGAGCTGTGATGATGGAAAAATGCCATTATCTGTAAACAGATACACCATTTGTTATATTTCTGACGACAGTAGTTGCTCCAGGAGTGTAGAATTCTGCTACCTGCAGTATTAATACACATTATTTTGGGGCTTAATTAATGCCCGCCTTTATACTTTTTTGTGCGTAGTATCAGTATTACCTCTCTGAGTTTTAGAGATTATTTTTGGCAATACGCCTTTCATTAAAAATAACATCAGAGATAAAAAAAAAAGTCCCAGGGAAGATGAAATATGCTTCATTCTACAAAGTCACTATATTCAAATCAACATCTCTTCACCATAAAAACATTTCCTGGGTCCTCTCCTCTCATACCTCTTTCCCCTGCTGCTTCCCCTCATGCATGCAGAGCTGAAGCCAGAGAGTTAATGTGTCCTTGGGCTTCAAACAGAAGATCACTGCCAAACAAAATCAAACCTACTGTTTTGGTTGTAAATATTTTATTTCATTTTTTTACCTTCAAATGAACCGTGACTGCAAGGTATAAAAAAAAAAAAAGCACCTTTTCTCTTCACACAAATGTTGCCTTCACACCCATCCGAATACAAATACACACCACAACAGACACACATATTCACACAATGTGAGTTTACACTAATTACTGCCAGTGCTATTGGCAGCGAGGAAACAGTCCAGGGAATTTAACTCAAAACAAAGCAAACCTGCTTTCCCTCCCGCTCCCCTGCCAATCCCTCTCTACCTTCCCCAATCCTGCTCAGCAGAGCGGCGCTGCACAACAAGAGCTTTCTGTGTGTTTTTAAGCCATCTGGCACTGATCTCTACTTCTACCGTCAGGGGCATCGTCACCATCATCACAATCATCATCATCATCATCATCATCATCATCTTTTGGTCATTGTTTTGGTTGTCACTGGTCTTTTTTTCATCAGTTCAGTCAACAACATTGTCGTCATCATCAACATATTATGATCACTACTGTCGTCATCATCCCACTGCATCTTCCCAATGTTTAGTTTTCATCTTGCGATCTCACATCACCTGCGACTCAAAATCTTTGTGCACGGTGCAATGGAACCCATAAATTGTGCCAGGTTTAGTCAATATGCTCTACACTGTGTTAGATCAGTGGACAGAAATGAGAAATTGAAACCAACCTCGCTTTTATATATATACCGTATATATGTATACATACACACACACACACACACACACACACACACACACACACACACACA
>JAPZEB010000014.1:25575255-25589496 GCA_029783705.1 Chaetodon striatus | reverse complement strand
GGCATGTGTTATGATGAAACCAAAAGAAAATTTCCACATCGTGGACAATAAAGTTTTTGTATTTGTTTTTGAAGGAGTAAATCTGTTGCTCTTTTACAATATTGTATAAGTCGGAAAAAAAGAATACCGACCATTTTGTTAGCGCCTGGCTGATAAGGTTTCTTTGAGGCTGATACTTTTGAGGGGAAGAATTTACAGATAACCGATACGGTGGCAGATATGGTGAAGTTTTGAGATGGAATGAAAACAGACCTTTTTCTATCTGGTTTGTTCAAGAATTTGGCACTGATACGTCTACGCAAAGGCATGGGTGCCTGATTTTGTTTTAAAATGGGGGAGCAAACTTGGAAAAATACATAATTGGCGGGGGTTCTGGGGGTCCTATCTCAGAAAAAAAAAAAAAGGAATTTAAAACAAAGTCCCCCTATTTCTACACCACCTGCAATAGTCTAGATCACTTAGATTGAAGGGGTTAGGAAAACCAAGAATGCATCACAATAGGATTTGGATTATTTCAACCTGGTTAAACAATGTTAAACCTCACAAGGCCATATCCAAAGTCTAACAAATGCAACAAAGTACAAACAGTTTGGATGAATGAAAACACTGAAGTCAAGGAAGGATCCTTGAATGGCCGAATTTCAAGGATGCTGCGTCATCAAATCCCACCCAAGGACTATTCCAATGTCAAGGATCCTTCAAATTCTACTAAGGATAGAGTCCTTCCTTCAGAGAATTTTTAAGGATGCATGTGCGCATCCTCAGCGGGTTTAAAGTACCCACAATTCTTTGCACACAATTTGCTGGAGGTGAAGGTGGGGCCTCTTCAATGAAACCTGTGCCAGCAGAGCTCAGCAGGATTGAGATAAATATGTGTTTATTTGGATTGATATCTCCAGGAGTTTTTATCATACAAGCATGAAAAATGTATGATCCAGAAATATATCACGTGACTCTGAAAATACTGCTCACATTTGTTTAAAACTGTACAACATTAGAGAGTGCCAAAATGATCACAGTACCCTGAAACCCCCTCAGTGCCCAGAGGGTCAATGACTCACACCTGGGGACACTGGTTAGCCTCTTCCAATGTGTGTTCACCGAATGCTAGGAGGGAGTCTTGCCTAGCCTCTGTAGGATCCTTCCTTGGTGAGGACCTGGCCTACCAAGGAATTCACTCCAAAGTTTTATCTGTCATTACTTTTCTGATTCACTATTGAGTTAAAAATCTGAACAAAAGAACAAAAAGAACTACAACTAATTCCTTCATTTATTAGAAAGACTTTTGTCTTAACGATCTGTTCTTTCCCTCATCAACTTTTATTATTGATACAATCAAAGTCAGAGAGAATCTGTCTGTCTGCAAGAAACACTTTTTACATCAGTGATCGTCATTTCCATTCAGTCGGTGTCGGGTTGATGAGTTACTACAGAATTTTAATTTTTTAAATAAAGCCTATAAAGCCTCCTGACAGCTGATCCAGCTATTATCAGCTGCCGCCGCCATCACAAAGGGACATCGCTTCACGTGACGTTTCAGAGGAAAAGACGTCTCATTTCTCTTCAGACATACTTCCACGTTTCTTCTCTCGAGGATGAGATGCAAGTGAGGGAAACCTCTGTCATCTGGTCTGTCTCCCCCTTGAGTCAAAAATCGAGCTGTTTCATGTAGTGCTCCCCCTAGAGGCCTGGAGGACTTCCATTGGGTTGACTGGATATGCAGCATTTTTCTGTTGCATTTGTTTTTAGGGTTTGTGTGTTTGTGATTTTTTCATTTTTCAGCACATGTAAAACTTACTAGTATGATACATTCATTACAAAGTACTGCCAGTCTTAAAATATTTTTATTTTAAAGTGCAACAAAGATTCATCGTGATGCATGATTCACCACTTCAAATTTGGGTGCTGTCTGAGTTTTGAGGTCAAAATTAGGAGGATAGATGTTTTTTTCAGATTCTTGCACATTTTTAACACTGTTGTGAAAAGTGAGTCAAGGGAATTGGAGATGACTGAGACTGCCAGGCACAACCGCTAATCAGTGCGAGGCGGTCCTTCTTGCAGATGAGAAGTGGGCTGTTTGTGGCTCTGGTGCTATGTGATTGGCTACTTCTCTTTTATTCCTTCCATCTCTGCCTTGTTTATGCCCGATTATGCGTGACTGCGTGGGTGAATTTACAGTTTGCTGTAACCTCATCCAAAACAAAGTTACTCAGCAGAATACTGAATCAGATAGATGCAGCAGAAGTGCATGGTTGAGGCAGAAGCTCAAACAAAAACAGTATGAGTCTGTGCCTTTTTTTTTTTCCCTCTCCCTCTTCAGTGTATGTTTCCAGGCAGAAAATTACATGAGATGTTTGTTGTTGTGTATTAGTTCTGGCTGAATTAGTTTACCTTGTGTCTCTTAGGCGGATATCTATCTTTACAGCGCAAGGGACCTCCAAATAAATAAATGATTTTCATACATCCACATTATTGTATAAACTCATCGATTCCCAATAGACCGAGGCTTGATACAAGAAGTCACTGCCTAAAATTACAGCAGAGAGTGGATCATTTCTGCTTCTGCTCTGACACACACATCTGTAGCTATGGCAACACACACACACACACACACACACACCTGGATAATTTCAGCCACTAGACAAAAAGCCCCCTAGATTGAAATGCGATGGATACTAGTAAGGCGGGTGGGCAACAGAGCCAATCAAGACGGCCAGCACACACACAGATTCCCAGTGGATGCACTGGACCAGTGAACTTCCAATTAGATTACTCATTCCTAATCATAGCCCTTTTTTACTGCAACCTCTTGAGATGATTACCTTTTAAGAGAAAAATATGAACATTAAAGGGATAGTAATGATTTTTTTTAAGTGGGGTTGTATGAGGTACTTTTCTGTAGTCAGTGTATTACCTAGCTACAGTCGTCAGCACACCCCCAGTTTGAAGAAACAAACAGGAGTACCAAGGCACAGCAGCTAAGAAATGTACTGCTGTGGATGGGGGCAGCAGCAAAATGTATTTTATCTAAAATTATCAATATCAGATTAAGTGTATGCTATATTTACAATATTTTCACTGCTCTACCTTGCCAGACAGGCCTTTCTGACAGGGAACTGAAACCGTTTTCTATGCTCTCTTCGAAGCCACCAAACTCCATTGATAAAAACTGTAATTTTACCTCACTGAACACTGGAGTTGCTGGTTGAAAGCTGCTGCAACTGATTAGTTTGTGTTACTGTGTTATACTGGTGTATTAAAGAGTTATTCTGGATTCACCAATGTCACACAATTGTACAAACAAACAGATCAAGGCAGCAGTAGACCAGCAACTCCCATGTTCTGTGAGGTAAAATTACAGTATTTATCAAAAGTAGTCTGGTGGCTTCGAAGAGAGCTATATAAAGGCTTCAGTTCCTCGTCAGACAGAGGTGCTTGATGGCAAGACAAGTAGTGAAAATAATCTACTTACTTAAATCGACGAAATGTTAGTCGACCAGAAAGGTCATTAGTCGGTAAGATTTCACTGGTCGCTTAATCGCAGAAAAAACAAACAAACATGAAACTCTATCAGAAGCTGCATCTTGTCAAAATAAATCAAAACCTATATGACTGGACGATGTGGGAAATTAATTTAAAAGGACAGACACAGGAAGAGGTGACTCTCAGCAGTCAGACAGGAGTCATTTACAGGGCTGGTACCTTCTGTTATTACACAGGCTAGTTAATAACATATCCGGCAGGAAATCCAAAGTGTGGAATAATTTTGAGAAGGTGAAGGTCGAACCCAAGGTGGACTCTCTCATTCGTCAAAACATGGAAGTAGCTACACACCCATTAGCCACTTAGCACAATCATTACTGCTTTGCCGACAGCGTCATTAACAGGCGGCTCACTCAGTGTGTGACGTGCACCTGTAGATAAAATATAGGCCTATATTAATGAAGGTTCATTAGTACAGTTTTGTATTTCTCTGTAATGTAGCACAGTGTTAACAATGTTACTGAGACTATTCTTTCTCACACCCTCAACTCAAACCACCAAAATATATCATTTAATAATTAAATCAATATTGTAAACATGCGGACGATTAGTCGACTAATGGCCTTAAATGATGACTATTGGTAGACTAGGAAAAATCTTAGTCAGGGGCAGCCCTAGTCTGTACATCTTTTTAAAGTGCTGCAGACTGCTGTTCAAGATCATAAACAAAACTGGTTGATATTTAGCAAGTCATTGCTGTGTCTCCAGCTGCTTTTTAGGCACCAAACTTGTGTGTTTTAAGAGCACAATAACTGTTTTTCCAAAAGAAATGGTTGTTTTTATTGATACACTGCTGCTTTTCCAGCTGGAATTGTGCCCCAAAAACCTGGTATTTTGAGCCAAAACATGATATTTTCCTAACCAAAGCCAAGTGTTATTTGTGCCTAAACATAGCCACACATTAACCACAGCATAATTTTAACCATCTGCGACATAATTACATAGAAAAAGACATACAAAACAAACATATCCAGGGTTATCAGAAACACACGCCAATATTTTTCTCTAGTGATCAGGTATTCTCTCATCCTTCTCTTCTAACCTTTCACCGTCACTCTATTTCAATCTCTTTCTCTCCATGCATGCTTTACTGCCCAGTCATCTGCTGTCTTATTCTTACTATCTCTCCTCTGCTTCCTGTGTATGAACAGTTTGTCAGCCCTTTCCTGCAGCCGTTTGTTTATCATCTGTGTTCTTATGTGGCTGCTATTTGTACAACAAACTGATATTCAGGAATAATAAAGGTTTACCCTACTTCACTTCTTATCCTCTCCTCTCCTCTCCTCTCCTCTCCTCTCCCTGTCTCCTCTAAACAAACAGAGCAGCTTCATAACCCGACAGCTTCAGGGAAAGTCACGGCACGCCGCGCTCAGTAATTGGGGTCAAAAGCCTTGCCCAAGGACACAGTGGCAGGAAGGAGGCTATAATCAGCAGCCACCCTGCTGTCACTAATAGATACTCTGACTAATCCATCCAAAAGACTCATAGGGAATGTGTCAAAGTGTGTTTCCTGGCAGCACAGAGATGTCTGTCAGTGCTGCAGTGTTAAGCACACACGAGTTCTGCTGTTTTAGGAGCTGCATTAAGCTTTGGTATTGCTTCTGCTCTGACACACACTGGATTTGGTTTGGTTTAAATCTGAACGTTTTAATCCCTCTTTTTTTCCTGCCATGCGTAACACTGTCAAAATGACATCTGTAATCATTTCATATGTTTTCCTACATAGACTGTTAGTGGCTGCGCGGATTATGACTTGTGAATCAGCAGAAAAGACAATACAGTGTATCGGATGCATGGATAAAAAATAACATAAATTAAAATAATACTTAACAGTGATGAACATGAACTACCGAAATAGCAAAAAAAGAATACTACAACAATAACTACAATCAAAGAAGCTGGTTAAGTTTCACTGGTGTTTGAAAAGTCATCACTTGTGCATACTTACTGCTGGATGGCTTTATAGTCCACTTCCTCTGCCCTAACTGATTTGAAACAGCTCACCGTATTGGAAATGCACAAACAAAGGCGGGGTGGACCAGGCGAGGGTGCAGGGGCCGATATTAGATTGAGCCGAGACTTATTGGAGGAGAGGAAATGAACAGAGGGAAAAGCAAGATGCACCCTGACAAACAATCTCAACCAAACAGGAAGAAGGATCACCGTTCGGTTATGTAAACACTGTTTATATATTTATGTAAAGTCGTGGATTATGATGACATTTTGTTCATATGATGAAATGGAAAACAAACCCACTCTCGCCTTGATTTGACGTTACATGTCAGTGTTCATGCTGCTTTGTCTTGGCTGTTATTTTTACATCCCTAAAGCTGCCATATTTAAACATTCATGAAAAGCAAATAGATATGCTAATAAAACACCATGATTGTAACAGTGCATAATTAATGCTGCCATGCCTCATTACCTGTGATGCTGTGTTATATCTTTTATGAGCTAGTTATTGTAAAAGCGGTGATACATACAGTATAATGAGGTGATGTGTCACACTTTGATGATGATGATACTGATGACACGTTTTAATGCCATTGTTGGCAGATTAGTTTTTTGCTTTGTTTTTTTCAGTGGAAGATAATTCTAAGAAAGTGTGATGTTATATTTAACCCTCATTATGATTTACCTACACTTGCACACATCATCAGTACCGACAGTTTTTACTGCAGGACTCTTGAGGGTAGCTATCGGAATAAATACAGGTTTCAAAATGCCAAGGTCAGCCTGTTTCAGTGTTGGCTTACAGTGGATGGTCTCAATAGAGCACATACAGTACTTCCACCCATGCTGTGTAATAAATCACTGCTGTTTCTATATTTAGCTATTACTTTATTTTCTTCCCAGGCACAATGTTATCAGTCTGTTGTGGCAATAATCTCATGTCCTCATATCAGGACTGCCGCTGCCCTGTATATTACACTGCCTCCTGGGTCGCATGCGTCTTTAGAATTTACTGCCTCTGCTTTTCATCTACAGTAAAAGAATCTGCTGTTTTCTTTGCTCTCATGTATCAGTGTGCTGGCAGAATTTTAAGTGTTGATTAAAATGAATGCTGCATCACAAAAAAAAAATCAAAGAAAACATTTCAATCAGGAGAGACTTGTTCTGAGAGAAAAGAACATTTATTTACATGTGCACATAGGTATGAAGTAAGTCCCAAACTCCATCATGATGGAAGGTGGTAAAGACGTAGTAGATTAGCGAGCCAGCCACCCCCTATGGAGGCTAGATGCAGGTGGTGGTGATGATGAGGTGAGATGAGATGAAGAGGGAGCTGAAGAGGGAATGTGACTTGGCGTCAATGTGGTGGAGTAGGGCACACGACGATTCAGCCTAAAATGACAGCAGCAGAGAGGAGAACAGATTTAATGTTTGGTGGTAGCAACATGAAAAGCCGAAGGAGATTGTGGCAAAGTTTGACTGGCTAACTAGGAGAGGGAACACATATAGTCAGCTGATTGGAGAAAGTGGTGGGAGTCAGACAGAGAGAGAACTGTGAATAAATATAGCATAAAAAAGTTTTCCACATTGACCTTGAGACTGAGCCTTATTACTTATAACAATCAGGTACATAACATTGTCTTTCTACTTGTATTGTCCATTTTACCATATTCCAAGTTCCGAAGCATGGTTTGACTCATGGTGCATTCATTAAATCCAAATTATTTTTGATTTAAAGGTCCATTGTGTAAGATATAGGGGGACTTAGTGGTGTCTAACAGGGAGGATTGCAGATTGCAACCAGCTGAAACTTCTCCTGGTTATAATTCCTTCATTATTCATTATTCAGTTTTCACTGGGAGCTGAATTATCTGCAGAGATCTCATACCTGATTTAAACCGGTAAAAACACTGAATAAAGCAGTTTCACGTTACAAATCAGTGTTTCTTAAACACTGTTTAGCATGTCAGAGACGGTCCACTAGCTTAGCACATGCTGTTGTGTGCTCACCTCTGTTCTCTGAAAACTTAAGATCTAGACATTCAGGAGGTTTTCACCATAAGCTGAATTATCCAGAGAGGTCTCTTCCTCTCCAAAATAAACAGACCTGGTGATTTATTCCTGTAAAAACACTGATTAACTGTATCAAATCAGTTTTTTTTCTAAAGCTCTTGTCACGCATTGGCTTTAAACTACAGTTTCTGTCACAAATATGCAAATGGCCCTACCTAGAGCAAGTGTTGGGTTTGTCCATTCTGGGCTACTGTAGGAACATGGCAATGAACATTCTAAGGTAACAAAACCACAGTGATTCTTTTTTTCTGGAGATTTTACACTAAAAGAAACATACTTATTATATAATACATTTCTGCCAATATATATCCCTAAATTCTACACACTGGACCTTTAAATTACAACCAATAAATTATAACTCAGTGAAGCAGGGAAGTGTTGAGCTAGGTTTTATTTAAAGTTACAGATTGTAGTGTCAAAGTACGTGTTTATTTTCCAGGGCAAAGTGAGATCTCAGAGCAGTCACACTTTACAGGACTATCACAAATGATATATTATGTACATGTATAATGTGTATGTGTATATTTATAATTTTGTAGATCTTGGAAATGTATTATTTTCAGCCTGTCTGCATAAGCTCATCAGTATCAGTGTTACATGGACCACAGCACTGGAGCATGCAGCTTGCATTAGCTGATTGGCCTCAGCTGTGTCATCCATGCTTCACAATCACAGGGTCACTTGTGAACTGGTTGGCTACAGAGGACCAGTAACATCCAGTCACAGTCAGACAAGTGTGCTCTGTGGTAATTATATATCCCAACACTCTCCACATCCTACCTTCCACAACCCTAAACTCCTCCAAAACCAAAATAGCAGGTGCTCTTAGAGATGCCCACACAGTCCGTGCACCCAACAGCTACTGCTCTGTATTAGCTGTTTGCATTAAGGGAAGATCAGTTCTCCAGGAAGAATCTGTGTTGCTGCTCCCACAAACCATCAGCTTTAAACAGTCAGTTCCTTCATATAAGTGTCTGTGACTGAACTGACTGCACATATAATGATGTATGAGACAGTGGTTGATGAAGTGTTAGCACTGACAGGGTCTGACAAAGCTGATGGATGAATCCTGCATCAACTGTACGTCTTGTTAGTGGAGCTGATCCTCTATTCAGCAGGATTTATAAGAATTAATAGTCCCATGGTTCTGTGGCAGAGTCACAAGACGTTTAAGAGAAATGTCTAAATAAAAACACAAGTAATGACGTGACGACAGAAAACTGTAACAGACAACAGAAATACCATTTATAGCGTGTGTGAGCGTTTGAGAGTGTGTAACAGAGTTTTGTGCACCCTACACTGCTGACACAAACAGATAAAACTTTTCTGACAAGTACTGTATCACTCAAGGATACACACACACACACACACACAAAATCAGAATACACATAGACAACAGACATGCACCTAGACACACACATGTATAGAGGATATACACACGGAAGAAACCTACACACGCATGCCAGCTTGTGGAGATGTCTGAAATCAAACTAACACTCACACACCTCACACACACACTCTCTCACACACACACACACACACACACACACACACACACACACACACACACACTGTGCGCCATGTGTTTTGCCTGAAGCTTCAGTGTGAGATGAGCTGTGAACATACAAATGTCACACACAGGACAAAACATTCTCGTACACTGTCACTTCACTGGCACACAGAGGTTACATAAGTCCGTAGTTGCCACAGTCCATCTGTCAGCACGACGCTGCAGCAGGTAAATGAGTGTGAGTCTGAAACCGGAGTTAAAGCATCAGCTAATCACTTTCAACCTTTTGACACCCACACGCTCTCTGACAGGAAGATGAAATGTGACCACTGATGGGGACTTTTATATTTTTACCCAATTAGTGGAAAACAGCCCCGAGGCATCAAGCCTCAAAGAGTTATATCATCACGACCTGCGGAATATGATCCCAACCCTCAGCAGGTTGAGAGGGTCAGATCACATCACATCAGCTTGTTATTTTGAAAGTGGCTCATTCATGCTGGTTGAAGTTTCCCTCTGGGCTCTGCTTTCATAAACTGCTGATCAAGTTTGTTGTTGGTTGTCAATCCCAGAGCTGTCAGACTTGGTCGTGGACTAGAGAGCACTCAGAGCACTCAACCAGCAGGAACAAGGCTGCAAGGCTGCATAATCTGCACCATGTTTGATATTTTACTCAGATTATGTTAAAGTTTTCATCTTGGTCAGTATCAAAGTATTACAAATATTGACCAGCATAGTCAGAATACTTCTTATGAGCGTAGAAAGAACTGTTAAATGAACAAATTGCAAGAAGTAGTCATAGTAAGCTGGCATTTTGGGCAAATTCAAGTCCACGTAACATGAAAATGTCCTAAATGTGTCTCCATGAAACTCAGGGGCATAAATATAGGATTTGCAGCGTATGTGTTGCAAAATCAGTGAATGTGTTTTCTGAATTTGGGGGTGTTTTCTTAATGTGCATGTGTTGTGTGGATTTGCGGGTGTTGTGGAGTTTGCGTATGTTGTGACCTCTCTCGGCCACCATACATGAGAGAAAATTGATCGACTGTTTCAGCCTGACTAAAACCGTACTTTTAAAAAACATGTAAACATGTTAGTCCGACTAAAATCGTACTAAATCAAATTTCTCAATGTCGGACTAACACACCCAGATAACGTGACTGTGAGTTGAATTCCTCCTGCATGTATACAGTCAATCAGACCCAAACTGGCCTCGGCACTCTGAGCATGCTGCACAGTGTCCGCCCCGAATAGCATTAAAATGCGTAACAGAGGAAGAAGCTGGTGACAACATGACGAGATTCACATCCAGAGCCGTGCAATTTTAGACAGACAAAATGTACAGAGCTGTAAAGTTGTCCACCATGGTACCAGTTGGCTGCTAGCTGACTAGCTAAGTTGTGATCCACTTATATCTCTCCTGTAGTAGAGTTAGCATCATATTATGCACGCATACATGACGGCCCACCAGCAGATGGACATTTGAAACACAATGCTTTTCAGTGTATGTGATATTCATTCATTGTGTGAATTAAGAAAAAGCATGTTGGCCAATTCTGATATTTCATTTTAAAGTCAATATCGACTGATACCGATGGTGTGCCAATATTATCCTACATTCCTAGCTTTCTCTTTGACCTGTCTACTTTCTCAATATAATCGCCTGCGTAACTCACTTGACTGTAAAATCCAACATGTTGTTGGTGAATTATATAGATGTCTAATGGTGTGTGTGCATGTGTGTGACTAATGTGCACTGGGGCCTGTCGTTACTACCTTATGACAAAGATTAAACCTTTGTTTAACTGTAAAGAAGTGGTTGTACGATGGGGACAGAACACAGGGCAGTGCCTGTAAAGATCCAGAGCTGTGAGGTTTTCATGCACACAGAGCAGGTAAACAAGGGCAAACACAGTTTAGGTATAAGCCCAGCTCAGCTACTGTTGGAGCCATTTATCAGCCAGGAGCATAAAGAAGCTAACACAGCTGGAAGCCTCGGAGGTACACTTTATATGTGGATTATTTCACCTATAAACAGCCGGCTTCAGCCTGACTCCCATAAACAAACCTGAAACAAACACTTTCTCTAGTTACTATTTCTGTCTTTTTATTTTTATTTGTCACTGAAAACTTTCTCATTAGTGTCATTTTGTCTGCTGTCTGAAGAACAGCCACGACTTCTCCAAGCCTAAATATGACAATATAATGTGTCCTTGTCTTTTAAAAGCAGAGGACAGGGGAGAGGCAAGAAGAGAAAACAGAAATAGTGAGGAAGAGGACAGACAGCTCAAAAGTGTCTCAGATAAGAGCCAGACTGCTGTATAGCCTGCAAGAAAGGTAATTAAGTGGTGAAGTAGCTGACGGTGGTAACATTGGGCAGCTTCTGCTTATTAAAATTGCAAAACTAGATACTCATCACATGTTCCCAGAGCCCAAATTAATGTCTTGAAATTTTCTGCTGGCACAGCTATAAGAAGGGTGATATCACCACTTAAGTCCACACTGAAATATCTCAACTACTGGATGGATTGTCATGATGTTTTGCACAGAAATTCACAATCTCCAGATGATGAATACTAATGACTTATGTCCCATGATGTTAATGTAGCGCTAAAATTAAACTGACATGAGAAAAATATCTACAGTGGAGAAGCTGTATATGTTTGGTATTTGTGGATTGTCATTTCTTTTGAGAAACTTTAATAAAGGTTAGGTTGTAGTAGGTTTGTAAGCTGAACAAAAATTTTAATTTTTGCTCCCATTTTTCACAGATTTAAGTTAAAGATCTAGACTTTTTCATGCAATCAATAGGTATATGTATCTCAAATTTTGGCTGCAGATTTGTTAAAATCTGTGTATCCATCCACCTGACAGGTGTTTTAGTACACAGGTGTGCCGTGGGATGGTCCCAGTAAAAGGCCACTCTGAGATGTTTTATCACACTACACAATGCCACAGATGTCCCAAGTATTGAGGTATTGAACACCTTACTGCCCAACACTGTTATTACTGTAAGGCATCACAGTAATAATATTATATTTGCCAGTAACGAGTAGTGTAACTAAACTACAGTTACCCCTAAACCAAACAATATGTTACAACATTACTTTTACCATCACATCACTACTGACATGAAATACATCACATCATGGGACTCATTTTCATAATCATCATGCAGGCATGTCACAAAGCAGCAAGCTAGTTTAGAGGATGGGAAGACTTACCTTAGCCGCTAAAAATATTACCATTCCTTTGACTCTGTCAGGTGGAAGTATGACATGAACACTGTTGCTGCAGGTAGTGGTACTAAAACTCTGTGAAAACCTCCTTTCTGAAACACCTATGACAACCGACAGCAAAACAACGTGACGCTCCAGTACTGTAACAAGGTGTGTAAGGAATTACAGTTGGCAGGGAGTAATAAGTAAAACAGTGTTATTACTTCTGAAAAGAGTAACAAGTAATGAGTTATATACTTTTAGAGTAACGAGCCCAACACTGGTGGTGTCTGTCCACCAGAGCTGTTGACCGTGAACCAGATGTTCATTTCTCTACCAGAACACATCTCCAATGTCGTTTGTGTTAATTTGCCAGTACATCCAACTAGCCATAACACCAACCATAACACGCTCCCTCAAGACACCTGTGGCAGTGTGCTGTGTGATCAAACTGCACATTTTTAGATTGGCCTTTCATTGTGACCATAACAAGACACACCTGTGTAGTGATCAGGCTGTTTAATCAGCCACACCTGTTAGGTGAATGTATTATCTTGGAAAAGGAGAAGTGATCCCTAACATGGATTTTAACAAATTTGAAACATAAAATCTGAGAGAAATATGTCTATGGAGTGCAAAAAAAAGTCTTAGATCTTTAACTTAAACTTGTGAAAAATTGGAGCAAAAACAAAAGTGCTGCTTTTAATTTTTTTAGTGTAGTTATTATTATCAAATGTGTATTTAATTGAGGGGTCCTCCCAAAGTTCAGTGCTGGCTATGGTTTTGCTCTGATGTGTATATAAAGGCTTTAAGTAGTTAATCTAATGCTGACTTGTAAGTTTGATAAGCGTTATCATCAACAAAGCAAAGTAATGACATATGACAATTTAATTTTACATATCATTGCTTTATCAGTAACCCATGCAAGTAAAGATATCAGCAGTTGTATCGACACTGATGAACCATGGTGAAGATAATTACTTGACTTTAGCAGTGGAAGTGTATTATCATATCATACTGAATTTTCATTACCATATCCTACTGAACATTTGTTCCCTGGTGGAGAAATAAGCATTAAATCCCTAAAATTGTCTGGTGGTAAAATATCAAACATGGCATCAGGACGTTAGGACTCAGCAGCAACAGACAGTACTGAGGTGACAAGACAGTATGAGGTAACAAGCTTTCATGTGTTCAGGTGGGAGGGCAGCAGGATCCAATCACTGCAAGACCCCAACCACTATCATCAAGATAGGAAATGAAAGGCACAGGGGAAGAGAGGAGGAAAAAAGGAGAAATGATTAGTGAGGAAGTGAGAAAAGGTGAAAGGTAGAGAAGAAGAAAGAGGAGAACGCTGTTTAGCTCTGATTGAAAATGAGAGAGGGGAAGAGCAGAGGAGATTAACACTAACAGAGAGAGGAAAACAAGAGCTAGAGAGCAGAGAAGTGTAGAAAGGAAAAGATCTTTCTGGCAGAGAATAAAGGTAAAGACAGGAAGAGAAAATTATAAAGAGGAGGAGGAGGGAAAGCCAAGACAAGAGCTTAAAAAAAGAAAAAAGAAAAGGTTCAGATGTGAACGTGACAGAAGACAGACAGATAAAGGAGAGAACAGTGCGGAAACAAAAAAGACAAAAAGCTGATGAATTGAGAGGTTTAATGAAAATGATCTAAAGGAGAAAATAACAGGTCTGAACCAGAAGTGAGGAAAGTAAGAGAGAGCCAAATCAAGGAATTGAAAAGAAATAGATGAGAGGAGCAGCACAAGCGAGAGAAAAATGCACACGATCCAGACGGGAGGAAAAGAAAAAAGAAGAGGTAGGCAAAATGCAATAGAGGGGAAAGAAGTGATAAATGACAGGAACGAAAGCAGAGAAAGAGGTTGAGAGAGAAGAGGGGGGCGTGATCCACTCAGTCTCTTGACTCTGCCGGCTGGATGATTTCTGCT
>JAPZEB010000014.1:25546600-25558328 GCA_029783705.1 Chaetodon striatus | reverse complement strand
TAATGGGTTCTGATTTTTCCCCAACAAGGATTACGTCATTAGTGCAAGACATGGTGGTGGTTTTGGTGACAGCACCCTGATGCTCTATAACTTGCCCATTTTATGTCAAGTTGGTGTCGAGAAGTGTTGCATGACCACCCATTGTTTTTCCATGCTACTGAGCAGCTAGCTAAAGTGTCCACAGTAGTCCACAGGCAGATAAACAGCTAAATTCACAATGGAGGGCTGAGTGACAGTCTCTCCAAACAGTGACTGGAAACAGGCAACAGGGAAGCAGTCTGGGAACAAATGCTGGAAAGTCTTGCATTTGTATGACAAAGAAAAATCTGGCAAGAAGAGTCTGTGAAGCAGAAGTCTTTATACTGGCAGGGGGTAATGATCCAGAAGTGATAGGCATTAGCTTGATGAGACGGGTGTGGTGGACCAGCAGGAGTGGGAGATGTGTGGACAGGTGATGGGCAAGTAGGTGTGGTGGAGAGGCGGGATCAGTGGAAATTTACTTGGTTAACTGACAGAATGGCGTGTATGGCAAGTTGGAGGTGCACACTGTGACAGAATGGATTGCAAAGTCAAATTCAACAGTATTATCATGTCCCCAATACTTTAGGTCTGTTGCATAGGAGAATCTAATTGATGTAACAGTGCTTGGGTTGTTTTAGCAGATGTCATCCGTGATCACAGATAAAATCAGCGCATCTGTGTGTAATGGAGTTAAAATGGTGGGTATAAAAGTTCCCATTCCACATATCCATCACATATCTAGCATACATCACATGCATCAAGATTAAAAGGAGTAGAACCTGCCGGTTACAGTGTAACATCAAACTTCTGAATGCCAGAGCACAGCAGTTCACATACAGTGGCAGGCAGTTATCTAGTTTGGTAGAAACAAAGGAAGCACTTGCCCTGTCCCTGGTCAGTGATGAGATCTGTCACAGTGATGTATTGCTCTATAAAGAGAGGACTTGTGATGCTGTGAAAGATGTGTTCCATGATGGTGTCGAGGATAAGGTTCTGGGAACTAATGGCTCCTTAAATGATTAAAGCAGAGCAAAGGTTTTCTGGAATTACATTTGAGTTGTTCATAAACACCATGTGGGTTATTTTTAAGAGTGCAGTAGTGGGTGGTTGTTGGTGAACATGTTGGATATTTACACATCCAAAAGACAGGAAGTAGCGTCCATTTGGAGACCATTCAACTCACAGTACAACCTTGGCAGTTTGAGTCCATTAAATACAATGTCACACTGGATATTCCTTTTAGTTTCAGTTAAAGTGCAGTTCACTGTCTCAGTTGAGTATCAGCTCAACACTGAGAGTGAGGAAGAGTCCAGTCCTCCAGCAAAGCATTGTTTCAGGAACCGAATGAGGTGATTCACTCACTGGGATGTCTTTTCAATTCTTGCAGATACAAATTCCTTAGATGAGGTTTGGCTGTCCTGTGCATGTGTGCTGTCTCCTACTGCCAAACACACCACAAAGGATTGGTCTCTGTGTTCAATCTCCTGGAAAACATTCCCATGAGGACAAAAAAACCTGATAACAGAAGAAAGTGTTTTTAGCTGTAGTCCTTGTAAAGCTTCACAATTAACAAAAGAAATAAACCGTTTTACTCCACAAATGTTACTTCAAATGTTGGCGTAGTTGTTTTTCTCTCCCATCATATGCTCTTTTATCTACAAAGAGACATAATTTAACAAAATAAACTCACAAAATGTCAGAAAAGAAAATATTCTTATATCCATTTTCTTTATTAAACAAACAATAGGCCTAATAACATACGCTTTAAATTCTCATCAAAACACACTTAATTCAAACTTGACTCACCCCCATCCTGCTTCCACTGTTTAAACAATATTCAGCTCCAGTAAGGTAGGAGTAATCCCCTAATTTACCAAGTCAGATGTGAAAATATCTTTTTTAAATATTATTTTTATTGGCAATTGTGAAAACACATAAACCACACATAAGTCAATACCCCCCAAAAAAACAAAAAAACACTCATGCACTTGCACTCAGACCCAGACATACACACACGTCCAAGAGGAGAGTTACCAATAACAAACAAAGTTCATGTTAAGCAGCTTATCTTAAGTTCATCTTAATCATGTGTCTAGGGAATACCTTGGTTTACATGCAATGGGTATTTAGCCATTTTTGCTAAAAACAAAGAAGCTGTGGCTGAAAACAAGGTTGATAATAGTGGTAAACCAAAAAAAAAGGAAGGCTGGAAAGTCAAAACGCTGAACTGAATGAAGCTCAAAAGGTGAGATAAAACTGTCGGGAACTGCAGATTTGGGTGATAAGTCTGTGGATTTAGCAACATAAGCGACCCTATTCACATTACATCTAATCATTCGATTCTTTTATAATATATATGTCGAAAACAAAAAACAATAAGTGCGGCTTTAAAAATAGGGCTACCATAAATACTTTGATGATTGTGACAAAGGAAAAATATTTCAGTAAATGCTGAGATTTGATGTCAGTCCATTTGAGTCTAGACCAGTGGTGCCCAACTGGTGGGTCCTGGTCCAAAAGTAGGTCCCGCATCCATTCTGAATGGACCGCAAGTGACTCGCAAACATGTAAAGTTTGTAAAAGGCACACTATTTTGAAGTACAGTGAATTTCCAGCGCACAGCTTTTACTTTAAAGTGCTGTTTCCTGTTATAGAGTAGGTGACTAATGGACAGCTACATGACAGAGATGGCAAACTAGCTCAGTGACATGGCCAAATGCAAGTATGTTGCTGAATACAAAGGAGAATTCTGGACCCGTGGCTGAACCATTTGGGAACCACTGGTCTAGACCATAGGGTGTATAAAAAATAATGGACGTACAGTAGCTACTGTGACGTCAGCCATTGTTTTTTTTTCTTTGGACTTCTGTTTTGAAGCCTCAAGTTCTGCATTCCAGCTGTTGCCATCTTGGTTTTTGGAGCCAGACGTGACCATATTTGGGTGAAAGGGTGGAGGTGAGGACAATAGAGGGGTAAATCTGACTTATAGACTATAGCAACCCCTTACAGACAAGCAGCCCCACCCTTAATTATGCGTAACTTATACATAAATTCTACCCCTGTACAGTCATGAATAAATAAATTAGCTATAGGAACCAAAACAATTGTTTGCACCAGGATGTAAACATGTTTATTTCACCAGTAAAATTGGGCTTTTTAAAATGGGTGTCTACGGGGATTGACTCACTTCTGGGGCCAGCCTCAAGTGGCCATTCAAGGAACTGCAGTTTCTGGCGCTCCTATTTTGGTTTCTTTTGTCATCCCCAGAGGATGCCGCTTGGTCCAGACTCCCCTTTTCATATCATCATTCAAAGATCATACAGGGAAAATTCCATTGTTAAAGAGGTAGAGATACCATTTTGTACACTCTGTCGCCTCAGTAGACCAGAATGCAATGCAATCACAAGACTTGTTCCTTTTGAATAAGGGGTAATCTTCATGCAGACATTACACTCTCATTGTCTGGGGGGCTGTTGAAAGAAATTCTAGAAAATGTAGTTAAATGAAGCAGGCTGCGGCAAAGTGGGGAAAACAAAAGAGTTAATTATAACGCCTCATCAGAAAAATACATTTGAAGAAATTAAACATCACTGATAATAATTATCAGTGTACAGTAAGGGCTGTGGAGTGTATTCATACTGTACATACAATACAAACACACACAGAGCTTCATGCATTTAGGAAGTGCGGTATCTGCAAATTAAATTAGCATGGACAGAAGCTCTCAACCCTTAATTAACCCTTGGTTAATTACATACACAGATGTAAAAGCACAGACTAAATTATTTCCTTCGGCCTGATCAGCTTATAAACAATAAAAGCTGCCAGATGATAAAACTCCATGACAGTTTTAGAAAAAACTTTAATGCATCTGTGGTATTCAAATTGCATTATCTACTGTATGATTGAGACAGCACAAATAGGTACTGATATAAAAATACTGATGGCTGGTTTCGTTCAGGGGACAGAACATCTCGTCTCCACTTGACCTTGACTTTATACATCTGAATAAATGAATGGATTTCTTACATTTGTCTGACTGGGCAGAGAGACAGGCATTATGAACTGCATTACGCGTAATTCAGTTTGCATTACGATTAACATTTTGTGTATATTTGCAAAGATTTTCATGTGTGTGCAGAGTGGATTGAAGCAGAGTGAATTTATTGCAATCCTCTGCCATCAGTGATTATGTCTGCATGGACAGAAACCTCTAACTAGCTATCATGAGCTCATCGCCAAACAAGATATCGACACCCTCTGGATCTAAATTCTCATTCTGGTCAGGAGATCCCCAGAGCTGTGGTCTGAAAAGGCCAGGAGTTATTTCCATATTTATTGTGCGGCTTCAGTCCCTGATGAATAAATCAAAGGCGTAGCTAATGGCCTTGTACAGATTCCTTAATAAATCTCTGCTTTAATGCGCATCATTAAGTACTCGCTTGTGTGTGAGGTGGCTCAAAATGCCACTTTGTTTTCATTTACTAAACAGTCATTTCTAACTCTGTCGATGCGCTAAGTCCCTCTCTTTCTCTCGAAGCCTTTCTCTCACTCTGCTTTCTTACCGTGCTGTAGCTTTGTGGAGGCAGTCTTGGGGTCTTAATCGTGGTACTCTCCCTGATTAAAACCAGTGTACTAAGCCAATTAGGATACCCACAGGTGGGCAATTAGGAGAGTGAATGTGCAGTGCAGAGCTGAAGTGGGTCAGACAAGGCTACAGGTCGGGGACACATTCTCCTTTGATTGGAAGACGCTGCTCCAACATCAGCTCCAACTTTGCTGTAACATTCATTAACAGAGCTCCTTTAGTTTGTTTCCCCTCCATGGTAAAAAAAAAACAACAACAACTAAATAGGAAGTTTCAAACTTTGTGTCATGTTGCCCTTAAGTACAGTAAGAGGACAGTAAGCCTCTTTTATGTCACCTACAGTGGTATACACTTATTTACTTTACATACTTCCTCCATTATCCCATCAGTTTGAATCTAAAGGGTATGGTGCGACCTGGTTTCACCAGGAAAAAGTTACATGTATGATGTGGTAAAAAGAAGGCAGGGCCAAACTAACAAAGCCAGAAACAAGCGTAGAGTGGGGATGGTTGTTTGTACATAAGCCAACCTGGAAGTTAGCATTGCCCTGGTTCCTTTGACTAAAAGCCAATGAGATTTTTCCATTGGATTTTGGATTACTGCAGAAAGTAAGCTCTGTGGCAAACAAAAATTTATGATACTTACACATTTTGTTCAGTGAGATCATCTTAAAAAATGACACCACTTTTTATGATTTTTGAGGTGTAAATGCAATCACATAAGTAAAACGCTAACGTAAGGCTATAAACAAACTACACCACAGTTGCATGACTTAAACATCACCAACACAACAAGGCTGTTAAGCCATGTTTGGCATGATGATGTTCTGAAGTCATATTTAGCCACTTGGTAGCAACCATATTTTTTAAAGGCCCAGATACACCAAACCACCTTAAGAGAGCTAGCAGCAATGGAAGCTGACTGTTGTGTGTCCTCGCCCGTGTCTTGGCTGAAAGGTTGCACATGAACACGCTGCAAAGACTTCAACAGACGGCTTACTAGCACGTATGTTCTGCACTTACATCATACCAGCAGATGGTGGTAGTCTGTAATCATCATTCAAATAAGGAAGTCTGAAAACCGTCTCGATGCTAGTTAGCCAGTTAGCACATTAACAAGTCAATGCAATGTTGAAAGAACAGAGCATATTTACCGTGCGTCAGTGAACAATAACACAAACCATTACGAAACGTTTGCACTAAAGAGTTTAATTGATAAAGAACATCAATCTTACCTAAGTTTGTTTCAGTCTCACTCTCTCCTTAGCTTTTTGTTTACTTACCTCACTCCTGTTCTCATGCGCTGAGCTGAACTGCCAATCAGAGTGATTTCATTCACTGACAGGCCCCACTGTCGCCAATGCCAATTCAATATGCTGAATCAGCTGAAAAAAACACCTGTAAGGGCGAACACGGTGCAAGACACACTGCATTGACGAGGGCGACAGATGCTTACCAACGACTCAACCCTGACCAACAGCCGACCATTGGCTTGGTGTGTCAGGGCCTTAAGACAGGTAAAGGCTTCAAAATGTATGAGTGGGGCATTTACAGATGTATTTTATATCATAGAACAAAACATAAAAATCTCTTAAGCTTGTGTGAACCACATACCTTACTTCCAGCATCTAATCAAAAATCTATTAAAAAAAACCCTCTTGACTTTGAGACGAGAGAACCACGAGTGCTAAAATGCTAATTAATTTATGGGTTTTAGGGCTCATTCCTGCAGCACTCTATTTAATGAATGAAAGGTCAACTTTGAAGGACATTTGACATTTTTTTAGGTCAAGTTTTAAGTGTAAAGTTCAAACTAAACTTGGCACAGAGCAAAAAAGGATCACATTTACAACCTGAGGCGAATACATCTAACTGCTGGTCTGACCAAGAAGACTCTTGTAGGACCTTTACAACCCGAGGCAAGGTACACATTACAGACTTATACATACATATACGTCATACACAAGCTGGTCTTTGGTAGCCTTGTTAGCCTGTGTAGTTGTATTGTAAGAGGTTAATCAGTGTAGAAGTGCATAATGCAACTGTAATAATAACAGAAAAAGGAAAAGTGCAGTAAAGCTTCATCAACCTGCTGTGTTTCTTTGTTCTTCCACCTCTATGGACAAAGCAGAAGCTTATCCCTGTGATCAAATCAGTGCAATACAAATATTACAATCATTATGATGTGAACAAATTAAGCAAGACCTCCATCCAAAACATCTCACTTTCCAATTTTATGTTTTACAGTTCTGTTATCACAGACTTTCCCCTCAAATTCTTGTTTCATGTGTGAGTCCAGTAAAAGACCTCCGCCAGCTCAGTTCAGCATGTCTGGCAGAAGAAAAATCATTTTCAATAATGAGTTCCCACTAAAATGTATCAATTTTTAGCAGCATGGCTCTGGGGATGCCAATGCCAGTTGGTCCACCACTTTGGTCCAGACTGAAATAGCTCAGCAGCTATTGAATAAGGTTGACATTTGTGGTTCAGAGTGAAATATCTTGACAACTACTGGATGGATTTTCATGAAACTTGCCACAAAGATTCAGCTTCCCCAGAATGTGAATCCTGTTGACTTTGGTGGTCCTGTGACCTTTCCTCTAGTACTACCAGCAGGTCAAAATTTGTACTTATTCAGTGAAATATCTCAGCATCTACCTGATGGTTTGCCATTAACTTTTGTACAGACACTAATGCTTCACAGACAACACGTCCTTATGACTTCTGTGAATTTTCCCACAGCACCAACAGCAGTTTTGGTTGTTGAAATATCAGTTGACTTTTCGTCTAGTGCCTTAATACCTGCAATAAACAGCATTCCCATCAGCCTCAGCTGTAATGCTAATGTACTATTGTTACTATGCTAACAAGCAACTATGCAAATATTACATATTGCACAATAGCTTGCACAGCCAAGAGTGGTCAGTAGTAAACTTGCTAACACATTAGCTTGTTAGCAGAATTGCTAACTTGGCTACTCATATTATAGTCTCCATCCTGTGCATCAATGGGTTACTGAGTGGGTGTTTACCTGCAAAATGTCAATCAAATTGACTCATACCAGCCAGGATGACTCAAAATGACAACAAAAAACCACAGACAGATGCAAAAGAACTAAAATAATAACAAAAAAAAAGACACAAAATGACTACAAAGAGACACGAAACAACAAAACTAGAAATCATGTACGTTCCCTCCAGCTGCTCTACAGCAATACACAACTTATAACAAATGTATTGTGCCTTCTCTGCTTTCAATCCCTCTACTCTGGCGCCCTTGCTCAGACCACACCCATCTTAAAAGACAGTCTTCATTGCCAACGCTACACCTGAAAAGTTTACTGACTGCATTTTGTACAGTTGCGACGCGATCGCATTGACAGAGTGAAATCTGTCCACAGACAGACATATAAACCCCTGACAAAGTACTCAAAACCTCTTCTGTGGTATTTCCCACTACAATCGGTGTCTTCAGGACACACAGACTCAAAAGGTGAAAACAATACCAGCTGTTGCGATGTTGTCGCAGCTACAAAAAAGCTACAAAAACACCACAAAGTTAGTGTGTCTTGCTCCTGTGTAGGAGAGGTGGTGGAGCCTTTTGCATGTCTGTGCCCAGGGGCCTATTGTCTCATAATCTGCCCATGCTTCTGCAGCTTTAATATTACATGGGACTTTGCTTGTCTTGTACATGTAAGTAGAAGGAGGAAAGTTTTATGCAATGGTGAAAAGTAACTGAGTACATTTACTGAGGTAGGCCTTTGTTGCTTTGCAGTTTGAGATTAATAATACAAAATATATATCAATAAATAAATGATGGTGTATTATTATGGATTAAGATAACACTGTATTGATCCCTTGGTGAAATTCACAAGCTGGCAATATATATATTGAAATATAAGGTCCACTTCTACAAGATGGACACATTCATGCATCAATGATTATAATCCATTGGGCCATTCTGCATTATAACTTTTTGTACTAAAAGTATATTTTGATGACAGCACTTTTGTTCTTTTATTGCATGAAGAGTATTAATACATTATGTTATTGCTATATTTACATGAGTAAAAGATCTGAGTGCCTCTCCCAACTCTGGTTATATGTTTGTGTTTCTGCTTTATGAAAGGAAAATGCCAGGAGCCACGGCTGAATGGTCGGTCATTTGGCTCGCTGAGGTAGACAGCAGCATTGTAGTGGATGTGAAATGGGAAGCTGGCCTGTGCATTGTCCATGTGGGAGAGGATAGGCCTGTGAATAGTGTTTGAGGTGACAGTCGGAGGTCCTGAATTCACACAACCATCACTCTCGCTCTGTTTCTGTGTACACACTCTCCGCATGCCCTCTCCTCCTCCTTTACCCCCTTCCTCGCCTCCTTCTCCTCCCAGAAGCTTTATCACTTTCAAACAGACACACACACGCACACACACCGTCACTGCCTCCATCATCATGCCCGTGTGTAGGAGGCCCATAATGGAACATCTGCATGAATAGGACATTTTCAGAATGAGTAGGGGAGAGAAGGGCATCATAAAAGTGGTCGGGCTAAATGGGAGCTCGGCTTTGTGAGGCCGTATTAATCATTTTAATATCTGCAACCTTAATTTTAATGCAAAATTCTGGGTGTGGATACCCAGCTTGTGGCATAGCTGAGAGAAAATAACACATCGCAGACACCCAAAACAGCCTTTTCCTCCTCCTCCTCCTCCTCCTCTTCCATCAGCAGCGGAGAAAAAGTTTGAATGCAGATACAGAGTCTCAACTTCCCTTTTAAATAATTCAAGAACTGGACAAAAAAAAGTTTTTGGAGACAGAAACTCCTGGCAAGATTTTCTATCAGACTCTCCTGCAGTGAGCCGATGTGCAGGCCCAGGTAGGAGCAGAGACGATTCTCTAGGGAGAGCTTCGAGGGAGGAATGGGTTGGAGAAGGGAGGTATTACTACAGCCAACGAGAGAGCATCCGCTGCTGTGTGATCTATTCAAAGAATCCCCTCTTCAGAGGATGTTAATGTAAACTCAAACTCACTTCCATCCAGATCAGCGGATTCAGTTTAACTCGGCTCGTCACTTTTCTGGCTGCGCGTGCCCACTCGGTGAATCTCCTGAGGATTTCCTCTGATGTGTTCAACGTGATTTAATTAAGCAGAATTCTATTCCCAACAAGCTTAAAACTGGAGCTGTAATTCCTCTGCCAAAAAAGTTGGAAGGAAGTTTGTTTTTTTATTCACAGTATGTTTGTTAGAAATTTGGCTGAAGTTTGGTGGACAGCTAACCCTCTGGCACATAAATTAGATGTTGTTATTTTATTAAATATATTCATCTTATTTAAAAACAATGCATCATGTCATTGTTTCTGCAGACTTAGAAGCTTCAAGCTGCAGCAAAGCCATCACACTAATGCTGATTGTAATAAAAATTAAATGACATTGTTGTTATTCTTTAACCAGAGTGTTAGCAATATCCGTGTCACTTTGAACAGCAAACCTGACAGTGTTCATTTGGCCCTACAAAAGTCAACAGTAGCAGTGTTTATATTAAGTCCTCACCCATCAGAGTTAATTTGAACAGCTGCCTCAGAGCCCCTATCAGCTCTATGAGTGGACAAACAGCCCACTCTGCGGCAAATAATTGTCACCGGGATGACACTACAAAATTGGTTGTGTGACTGTGTGTCCTGGAACGAACTTCATACAGCCTGCCCACAAACGTTGTTTTGGTCATTGTCGTCTGTTAAGGCTCAGGTGACGGACAAAAGCTTGTTGATAACAATTAAGTTCTTCCTGCTCTTTAAGTGCAACCTCAATCAACAAAGTGAGACCCTTGGGTTTTGCTCTAGGGGCCCAACGACCAGCTCAAGCTGCACTCTGACCTTGAAATGTGCTTTGCCCATCTGTGAGGCATTCTGATGCCCAGTACAGAGCCCACAGGTGGGTAGAGAGGCGTGGGAGGTTCATTCAAATGAGGCAGCATGAAGTAAGTTGGATTTCATTACCCTGAAAATAGATGTCTCAGGACCACATCTGTGCCACAAAGTTACTTATTTATCTACAAAAACAAACCAGATACTTAAGCAAATTCACATCAATATCAGAATGGTGCTTAAAATGTAAATAAAGTGTTTTAATTAAACCCCCAAAATCTAATATCTGGTTTGGCTCAAGGAGGAACAGTGGTACACCTGTCTGCATTTCAGTTCATAGAAATTTCTACGTGCTTCCTACAGTGACTGTTATCCACAGCTGCTTTACACTTTATGAAAAGCTCCTTCAGTTAACTAAATCCCTGCAGCAGCATAAATATGTTGATAAATCTGCAGCCTGCGATTTGAGAAGTGCCGCACCGGAGCGCAGTGACATTATAATGTTTACCTTGACTAAATGGCCAACAAAAATCAGCTTCTGAATACACTTAAAGAGAGGAACATGCCTTCAGGGTGCTCAGCTGTGCTTTAGGTTTACACAGTTTAAGTTGCCCACAAGGTATAGAAACCAACACATTCTCATGTGCAACTCGTCAAATATGGATGCCTGGTCAGTGGCCCTAAATGTCAAACTGTGGTGCTCTAGATTCATCTACAGTGCTGGTTTGTGACATTTAGGAATGGCATGACATGCATTGTGTATTTTAAAAATAGACTTCCGTTTTCAGAGGAAATGTTCAGTTTCAATTGTTAAATGAGTTCAATCTCTTTAAAGTAACATCAAACATAGGTAAGACAACTTAATTTATAGGTATCTTAAGTTTGGGCAACAGAAGTATGTGATTAGATTTGGAAAAATTTGGCTTAAATTGGCTTAAAATTAGTAGTCGCCGTTAATTAACGTAATGTTAGTTGACCAAAAAAAGTCATTAGTCGTCAAGATTTCGTTGGTTTCTTAGTCGCAGAAGACAAATAATAAAAAGAAACTGCTGGGCCTCGTAAAAATAAACCCGTATGACCTGTCAGACAGGAGTAACGTTATTAACCAATCACAGCAGACAGATATATTTCCTTACTTCTGTAAATACTCAGTCTGATAAATATGGAAAAGTTGATCATTTTAGTGCAGGGCTACCCAGAGCTTTACATCTGTCCCACTGACGACAGGCCTACACACTTAGAAACAGCTCCTGGAAGAAG
>JAPZEB010000014.1:25501242-25522354 GCA_029783705.1 Chaetodon striatus | reverse complement strand
AACACAGACACAACATGCGGATTGCCGCACAACAACAACAACAACAACAGCGCTGTTGGGAGTCCCGGAGGTTTTCTCGGAGCACTATAGTTCATGGAGAGAGTCTTATGTAATCTGAGAGACTGGAAAAATGGGGCTAGGCGAACATTCCCAGCCGGAGTTAGCCTACTGTTAACAAGAGTCACAGCTGGAGCTACTGTACTTTTACAGATACTCGTACACTGTTTGGTTAAATAGGGGTGAATGTCAATACTAACGGCTCAATAACTGCATCTCTAGGAACAGAGATTTCTAACTTTCTGGTCTGTAATCTATTTTTGAATAAAACTTTTTTTGAGCGGCTCCTAATCCCCCCCAGCTTTCCCTTCACAATTTTAGCCGCTTCACAAAGAAGGATGAGTAGTTGGTGTTGCAAGAAATGCCAGCTTTGGATAAAAAGCTTCATTCTCACACCAAAAAAAATCAACGTTGCAATGAACGTGTCTTAAAATAAACAAGCACCGGGGGATATAAATTGACATAATTTTGATGTGTTAAAAAGAATGCTAGATGTACTGTCGCCTGTCTGTGTGAAAGCCACCTGTTTTGCAAAAAAAGGAAAAAAAAAAACAGTCACAAGCCTGTTAAAAATGGAACTGAACAGCCAATTGTCAGCTGTGATAACGCTGCATTGGAATACTAGGGGAAAAAATGTGCAGATAACCTGTGAAAATGAGGCACAAGCAGCCTGGCCGACCCGAGATGGTGCGATGTTGCACCTCTCTGAAATAGCAGCAGACGCCACTGTTGCTGAGAAATAAAGGTAATTAGCACAAGCGGCAGAACGGTACTGACACGCATACGCACACACATTGTTTGTGCACATGAACAAACAATAAAATTCTCACCCAGGCATTCAAATTAAAAACAGCAACAGAAAAGTACATGCACACACACTGCGAGATGCACCTTCTCCTAACGAAGCACCAACACTTGCAGCACGTGAGGGAAGCCTTGTGTAGGCGAGGAGGGAATCTACAGTACTAAGAGTGTGATATTTAACAGCTTACCATGTCGTCTCTCACGGCACTATGACTCAGTAGTTGGTAAACTTCTGCCATCAGTGTTCTCCCCAAAGGAAAATCTGTCACTTACTTGCATTAAAGATGCTCCCTGTGCATAAACACACCTTTTCATAACACACCTAACAGTCAGTGGTAGTTGATGTGTTGTGTGTGAAACACACAGCAGATGCTGGCTGTGTTCAAACTGCTCTCAACTTTGAATCCTTTAGTTTTGTTGTCAGCTTTAAAGGCCCAGGCACACCAAACTGACATCAAAGAACTAGTGGTGATGAAGGCTGACTGTTGCACCGCCTCGTGTCACCTGTGTCTCAGCTAAAAAGTTGCACTTGAATGCACCACAAAGACTCCAGTCAGCTGCAAACTAGCAGGTACATTCTGCGCCTGCGTGAGAGGAAATAACTCTGTGGACCAGCAGATGGCGATAGTCTGTGTTTGTTATTGAAAAAGGACAACCAACAGGATGGATTCAAGATACTAGTTTGCTAGTTAGCACATTAAAAATACAACCTAATGTTGAAAGAACAAAGGATACTCATCGTGTGCTAGTGAACAATAACGCAAACAATTGCCGCTAAAGAGCTTAGTAACTAGAAAAACAGCCCCATGATAACAAGTTTGATTCAATCTCTCGAGCTGTTTGTTTGTTTTCTTCACTTCTGTTTCTCTTCTTGTGCACTGAGCTGAACTGCCAATCAGAGTGATTTCACTGACAGGGCCAACTAGTGCCAACGGGGCAAGACACACCACAACGACTTTGGGCAAAAGACACTCACTGATGGCTCGATGATGACTGACGGATGATCACTGGCTTGAAATGTCAGGGCTCCAACACAGCAAAAAGTCAGGCTTGCACTCTCAAATCCATTATATTCAAAAGACAATTATTTCTACCAGTCATCTGATTATTTATAAATTAATTTAGTTTTCCATTTGTACAAACTGAAAATAATGAACAGCTACAGCCATCAATCAAACTGCAGCTCTGCCAAATCAACCTCTCTACCAGAAAGCAAAGCCCATCTAAATTTATTTGGTTGAAAAACCATTCACAATTAGTTTGGATGATTGCAGCTGTGAGTGGCTCCTCCATTTCATTTGTGCATTTCAACAGGTGTTTTTCACGGCAGACATTTTGATTGTCACAGCAGGAAAAGCACAGCTGTTACAAATGACATTAACAATGGCTTTGTTCGATTCAAGTGTCCCAGGAAGCCAAATCAACCCAATCACCAGAATAAACGTTGGCATTGAAAACATGCGTTTTCCCCGTGGACAGATCTCTACATGACTTTAACAACAGGACTGGATCGAGCATGAATTTCAGTCACACAGAGGAGAAAATTCTAAGTACAACAAAATTGGTGAATGCCTCAAATTGCCTTAAATCGCTGGTACATGCTGCCTAAGACTGGTTCCTAATTGAGGCCCTTTGTGATGTGAGATCTTGTTTTAGCTGCAGTTTGTTTTAATCTTTTTTTAGCTCCTCCATGTCCATTTTAATTGCATTATAGTTTGTTGTGTGCACACTAACTTACACTCTCAAATCCACCCAAAACATGTAGCCTAATTTTCAAACTCAAGTGCCTTTTTTCTTTCACAATTCACCTTTTTTACTCTCTATTTGAATCGGTGAGCACATCTGAACAGTGGGCACTTCAGTGGTGTGGAGCCATGTTACAGAAACCTGCTCAGAATCAGAAGTATATGTGTGTGTGTGGAGCTGGGACACAGCCTCTGACTTTTCATTGCAAAAGGCGCTCAGGTGTAATTAATAACATTAATGATAGCTCGGAGCCATGTTGGTAAAGCAGCATGAGCGTTAGCAGGGACCTTGAGCTGACACAAGTGACTTGAGTGCAGCTGCTGAATCGTGTCATTAGTTACACCTGTGTTTAATAAGTGACACTGTCGACTTTGAGAAAGAAATGTCTGTGAGGCCACCCTCAGACTGCAGGCAAATCAGATTTGTTTTTCAAATCAGATCTGACCGTTATTTGCAGGTGATCAGATTGAATTTGTGAGTCCAGACATCAGCAGGTATTACAGTGATAATGACATGGTGTCAGTAACTATGAAGATATGATGGCTTTTCAAAGCAGAACATGAATAATGGAGGCTAAAAACAGCAATAATTGTTTTCAAAATTGAAAAACGGATAAATAATCTTAAGTACTATTCGGACAGGCTTAGTTTTACATAGGGATGTGGACTAATGTCAGTTTACCACAGGATGTCTGCAATAAGAATGTCAGATTCGCGCAGGACAAGAAATCTCTGTAATTCTACCAGAGATGGGAGTGGTAACTCGGTTTGCACCCTGGCGTCACCTCCCTGTCAGCATGTGCGTGCTACGTGGTGGAGGATGAATGTGTTGTGTTGGGTTTTTGCTGCCCAGACTATGGTAAATCAGTCTTAATACAATCTGGATATGCCAGTGGGGTCATCAGTCTAAACAAGGTCTTAGTTCGTGTCACTGATTTGTGTCCAGCTGCAGATCAAAAGTGTCCATGTGTGAGAACCATGAGGGTCATTCAGGTGTGACGGTTTGATGCCTCAGGTGATAAAAGTGATCAAGGTGAACTGAAGACTGTTTTCATCTCGTTTTTGATTTTACAAGCACTTTCACCCCCGTCCCTTTTTATTTTCTCACCCCGAATTTATTTCAAGGCTCGATTTATTCAGAATTCAAAATTCTCGCTGTCACTTTGGGCTCCAGTCGTGTAAAAGTTGCCTCGTTCAGCCTTGAAGAGCGACCTGGGGAGGACGAACCTTGGCAAGGACTTTGCAAATGCCTTCAAACTGTGTCATTTTTCTGCAGCTGAAGGCCATCTTTTTATAACCAACGCAGCGCAGGAAACACCATTACACATTCATGAGAAGCACCTGTTTGGCAGTCAAATGTATTCCCTTCTGTCAATTGTGTGTGTGTCTGCTTGTGACAAGAACACACGAGATGGAATCAACCTTCATGTTTGCCATCGCTGACGGCCTCATCTTTCATCCCCTCCGTGCTCCCGCTACCTCCCTCTTTAGTCACATGAAGGACCCCCTCGTCTCTGCGGAGAACAAATGAGGCTGACCTTCGTTCGACGCATACAAGATGGATCCGCTGTGGCGTGTTCGGCAGCGGCTTTGAATTCCGTCTCCTTGGTACGCCCCATTTCCGTTTCTGAAGAGAAACGCTCGCTGTCCGCTCTCTCCATCTTTGTCTCAATGTCAGGATCTCAATTTTCTCTTTTTCTTTCCACCCAGTCCTCATCTCTGCTCATTTCTTGTTTTGTCTTTTTCTCTTAACTTCCTCTCTTCTCCTTCTCACTTCCCCTCCTTTTCTTCTCTTCCTGCACTTCACATTTGTCATTTGCTACTCTGTCTGTGCCCTTCCAACTTCTCTTCGCCCTTTTTTTGCTTTCTGTCTGTGTGCTCCGGCAGAAAAGAGAAGAGATATAGAGTCTCGGAGGTAATGACAGGGGTCATTGTCCAGGGTCAGCGATTTCTGCCTCAGAGCTAACTACTAAAAATGGCATGTTGTAGACAGAAAATGGGACCAGGTGAGACAAGGGAGAGGGAGACTGAGAGTGAGAAAGGAGGATAAGTGGGAAGCACTAAAACTTAGTTATAACTCGCTTTCTTTAGGGCGACACCAGCGCTATTTCAACTCAACTGGCCCGTCCCTCTACAATAGGGTCATCAAAGATAGTCTTTTTCTATCCTCCACCACTACACCCAATCTTCTTTTCTATTAAGGGTCATCAGTTCTGGCCATAAAACACCACTTCCTGTGATTAAGTGTCCAATTACGATCCCATTCTCCTTCCGTGCCTCCTCTTCCTCATTGCATTAGAGGGGATTCCAAATCACGCGGGGTGGATGGGTCACAGCCTCTGCTATTGATTGAGTCCAATTGGCGGAAAACCTGTGTACTTCCTGAATTTACAGATGGACTTTACCTCAAATAGCAGCATGGGAGTGTGTGATCAGTGCTTTCATGTACCATAAAGAAAGGTTTGTGCTAGGCCTGATTACCAAATGGATGCCAGGGCATGGCTGTATCACTAAAACGTACACTGCTCAAAAAAATGAAGGGACCACTAGATCTTGATGAACAAATTATTCAAGTTGAAAACAGATGCACTCTGTGTAATTTGTCGAGAACAAAATGATGTCAGTGGAAACCAAATAATCAACCCACTGAGGGCTGGAGTCAAAATCACACCGAAAATCAGAGAAAAATTTGAAATCTCAGGCTAATCCACCTTGTGTGAATTTTATCATGGCAACTCACTGTGTGACTCAGTAGCGTGTATGGCCTACATGTGCTTGTATGACCAGACTATCACTGACGCAACACCAAACCAGTCATGCTGGATGATGTAACAGGCAGCATAACATTCACCACAGCGTCTCCAGATTCTTTCTCGACTGTCACATGTGCTCAGTGTGAACCTGCTCTCATCTGTGAAGAGAACTGGGCGCCAATAGAAGACCTGCCAATTCTGGTGTTCTCGAGCAAATGCCAATAGAGCTGCATGAATGTCTGGTCCTTATGTCACCCTCACGGAGAGCATGTTTCTGACAGTATGGTCAGAAACATGCACACCGGTAGCCTGCTTGGGGTCATTTTGTAGGGCTCTGGCAGTGCTCCTCCTGTTCCTCCTCACACAAAGTAGCAGTACCTGTCATGCTGCTGGGTTGATGCCCTTTCACGGCCCTGTCCAGCTCTCCTCGTAACAGCCTGGTATCTCCTCCATGCTCTTGAGACCGTGCTGGGAGACACAGCAAACCCTCTTGCAACCACATGTATGGATGTGCCATCCTGGACGAGCTGGACTACCTGTGCAACCTTACTTGGCCGCAGGTACCGCCTCATGCAACTAATAGAGACAAGGACACAAAACTAGAGATGAATGAGTCAGGATGGATAAGGAGAGAACAACTGATTGTGGCCACCACATGTAAAACCAATTCCTCTCCACTGCACCTGTTGTCACTTTCATTCACAATCACTTGTGCTTCCTAAATGGACAGATTGATATCCCTGAAGTTTAACTGATTTGGTGTTATACTGTGATGATTAAGTGTTCCCTTAATTTCTTTGAGCAGATAAACTCATCTTAAGGTCTTGTCTTCATGCGTCACTCTATCAAAATCGAGTTCTAAGACCTTTATTATTTCTGTTTTGTGCTTTTGTGTTGCATATTTTTAAAGGTTCAGAGTGTCTCTCCATCTAGCGGTGAAGGTGCAGAGCTGAAACTTCTCCCGTGTGCAAAGCATGTAGGAGAGCTATTGCGGCCGACACGAAAATGCAAATGACCCAATCTAGAGCTGGGGTTTGGTTTGTCTGTTCTGGGTTAATGAAGCACAACATGGCAGACTCTGTGGCAGAGGACGAGCTCTGTATGTAGATATAAATGGCTCATTCCAAGGTGATGAAAACCCAACTATTCTTATTTTCAGGTGATTACATGCTAATGAAAACATAGTTATGATAGTGGCCCCTAAATCCTTCACACTGGTCTTTCAAATAGCAGTTTTTCATCCATTGTTTAAATCCAGGGTTAGACACAAAAGAAACAAACTGTCTATAAAAACTGTCTTTTTCTGTTTGCAACTCAGCAAATTCATGCCCTTAAAGGTGTTGTGTTCTCAAAACTCTTACATCAAATCACACACTAGTGTCTAGAAAGAAAGTACTGCAACAAAACTGCTCACTCAAAAGAGCAAAAAGACCTTCTTCAGCAAGGTGCATCAAAGTTCAAACCTACAGTATCACCACAGTGGTGATGAACAAAGTATTTTTGCCGTCTGTTTACTGATCTCATCATTTACATCACATCACACCTGCTGTAACATTCCCGCCGGCTGGTGGGACTGAAGCAGACCATGATCTCAGACACAGACATGGGATTTAGAATAAAAACATTAACTGAGGAGAGTTGCTGATGTTGGTTAATGATCTTAAGGCCTCTCTCAACCTGAACTTATGTTAATGTGTTGCAGGCAGTGGTGAAAGACGTATTCAGGTATTGTATTAAAGTAAAAGTAGTAATACCACACTGCAGAAATACTCTGTTACAAGTAAAAGTCCTGTATTCAAAATTTTACTCAAATTTAAGTACTCAAGTATTGCCATCAAAATATACTCAAAGTACCAAAACTATAAGTACACGTTTTCCAGAATGGTCCATCTCAGAATGATATTTATCATACATTTGATCACATATTTGATTAGTTTCAAATAATGAGGTAAACTGTCATGCACAAACTGGAGATGGACTCATAAAGCACACTCAGGCAAATGTATCTAATTAGATAGGCAAAAAGGGTGGTCAAAAGACAAAAACAAACTCACGAGGAACACCAAGGAAACGCTGAAACGCCCGCTCAAAGGTAAAGACCAAGAAAGGAGGTGAAAGCAGGTACTTAAACCAAGACAAAGGACACAATGAGACACAGGTGAAACATATTAGGGCGGGGCAAGCAATCACAAAGGAGGGAAACTTGACAGGACATGGGATCTGAAATGAGACCAGATAATGGCTACCAAAATAAAACAGGAAGCACAGGGATGACAAATAAACGTGAATTTAGGTAGTTTGATGGGTCATGACAGTAAACGTATGAAAATATAATCCCTGTGTTTAAAAACCTCAGCCTTCAGACTGTTTTGAATACTCTGTTTACAATGTTTTCTCTACTTTAGGCACATTACTGCATTTGTTTACATTACATACACTGCTACAAGTAGCTACATGCTAACATCAGGAAGTATGTAATCTTGATTGCTGATATTGATTATTTCTGCTGAAACATGTCCGGTTGTGAAGATTTTTTGTTTAGAAGCTTTTATTGGTGATTTTAAAAGTAGAAATGGCCACTGTTCTTGGTTACAGTCATTTCCTGGCTGCAATGATGGTGCAGACGTGCCGAGAGCACAGATACGGAAGGCTCGTAAAGGCTTACCAACCAGAGTAGACTGGGTGTCTCAGACAGAGGGACAATACAGGTGTTCCAGCAGAGGCAATATGAAAAAATAGTCTTTTTTAAACATTAAAGTATGTAAACATGTTCTGGTAAAAACCCAAAATACAAATATGTACCTGAAAATGAGCATTATAGGTCCCCTTTTAATGACCAAGGCTGTCAGATTAATATAAGGGAGTAATAAGTTCAATATTTGCCTCTGAATTGTGGCGGAGCAGAAGTATGAAGTAGCAGAAAATGGAAATACTCAAGTAAAGTACCTCGAAACTGTACTTGAGTAAATGCACTTTCCACCACTGTTTACAGAGCATGTTTTCTTTGTGAACACTGTGTGAGAAATAAAGAGAATATGTGTCAAAAAAACTAGAAACTATGAAAAGTAAAGCAAGTGCCTTTGTGATTGCTGCATCTGCAGTCTTAAAACAAAGTTGGCAGAAATCTGTGAAATCCTTGACAGAAAACTGTAATGTGTCAAACCTTTATGAAATGTAATTACCACGCAGTAAACCTGGGGCCAGGTGGTACTATAGCATAGAACAAAGACAGAGTGATGAAAGGTGTGGATCCAACAGGGGGTTAATCTCTCTCTTTCTCTAACAATTACAAGACGTGAATTGAAGACTGCCTCAGAATTTTGAAGATGCTTTGGTTATTGTTACTCTGTGCACACGTGCTTTTTGAAATCCCTGCCAGGTTGCATTAGCGGTGAGCGCTGTGTCCTTGAACAGATGTAAGCAGTCCTCTAAGCTATCCCGAGCTGACCTTGAGGTCCAGAGTTGTGAATGTAGCGTGTATGGCTCGTAGATATAAATGTGAGTGTGCGCCTGTCTGTGTGTAGCTCTGCAGAGAAATCACCACCTGCAGAGTGTCTACCTGCCCTCCACACAATGGATGCTGGGACTGGCTGCAGCTCCTTTAACCCTGGAAAAGGATTAAGCAGGTGGAGAAAATCCTGAATGAAGGTTTGACTCGACTGCTTCAGGATCATCTTCACCTCTCACAGCACGTACAAGACTGAGATGATGTCTTCAATAGTTATGTGATCACAGGCTGTAACATAACAACTATGCAGATTGTCTTTAACCAAATATAGTTTTGATACATAAATTGCCAGATGAGAAATACGCATGACAAAACAAGAAGTGAAGTTAGAAACGTTTTCATCTTTTTAATATTAATGTATATACATGCAAATATACTTATTTATTTTTACTGTGAAGAACTAAAGATTGTTTCAGACATTGAATAAATTAAAGTTATATCCAAGATATTTTACTTTTATACCAAAATATTTTACTTTTAGAGTATTGAGCAACATTGTTAGTAGTTATTGTTAAACAATAGGCAACTTTATCCCATTTTATCCCCACAGTGTCAAATACCAATGTATTGTCAAGCCCCTGGTTGTGTAATATCAACACCAAAAGCACCCTTTTGCGTCTTTATGAGACACACTAGGCTTTCAACTAGCTCCAATGTAAACACAACTGTGGCAATATTTGATGCTCAGAGCAACTGATGTAGTATAAAGATCGAGAGAGCCCACATTGGGCAAGAGCTGGATGGGTCAAACGAAACTGGACTTTCATCCAGGAGACCATGGTTTGTGTGCCGCGTAAAACTAGAAGTTAATGTTACACAGTCGTCCACAATGACATCAGTGACGTGATGTGTGTGATGTGTGCCTCACAAGTGTACTTATTTTACCTCAAAACATGATCATTTTCCTGAACCTAACCAAGTAGTTTGTTGCCTAAACCTAACCGCACAGTTACACTAACGGGTTCCCTTTGCATCCCTAAGAGATACCGAGGGGTGTGACAAAGTGTCAGTTTTTGACGACCTGGTAATCAAAGTCATTCCCAGGTCATTTCCAACAATGTATAGTAGATTTGACATGCCTTCAGATGGAGTCACTAAACTCTTGTGAGAATTTTGGGCCAACATAGATATTTCAGTTGCAAAATTAAATACAAATATAGGAACAAGATCAATAAAAGACCTTGTTTTGTTTAAAAAAGTAGCACACTTTGACTTATATGGGTTATAAATTATATTTCATAACACATATTATGAGCATAGTTAACATATAAAACATATTTAGAAAGAATGAAACATGAGTTTACATTTTTGATTCAGCCCTATATTTATAGGAGAAGGATAAGAAAAAAAAATGGAGGGAAATAAGTCTTATATACTCATGTCCAAATTGTTGAATATTTTAACCATTAACCAAGAATTTAAAGGGATTCCATGAAAACTGTGTAAATAAATAAGTCCTCTAAAATTAGTCACCAAAATAAAAAATAATTTGATCCTATGAATGCCATCCTGTGTCCCCTCTGGGTTTTGTGAAACTAAGTTAACAACTGCCTGCAGGTATGAACGACCACCTGCACACCTGTTCTCACTTCCCCTGTCACTCCTACAGCATTTATACCACTCTATTTCCATCCACTCTGCCAGATTGTCTTCCCAGCCGTCTGTCCTGCCTGACCTGCCAGTTTGATCCTCTGCCCATTGGACCTTTTCTCCTCTGCCCGACCCATTTGAATAAGTTTGCCTGTTTTATCTGCCTGCCTGGTTTTGGACTTTAGCCTCATCCTTGACTACAAATGAACTTTTTAACAACCCTGCCTTTCTCGGAGCCGTACATCTGAGTTGGTAAAGGGTAAATGGACCTGCACTTGTATAGTGCCTTTCTAGTCCTCTGACCACTCAAAGCGCTTTTTTAAACACACACCGCATTCACCCATTCACACACACATTCATACACTGGTGGCTGTGGCTACCATACAAGGTGCCACCTGCTACTCAGTTTGTTTTTTTTGACACACTCACACACTAATGGAACAGCCATTGGGAACAATTTGGGGTTCAGTATCTTCCTCAAGGATACTTTGACACACGGACTGAGAGAACCGGTAATCCCCCGATTGGTGGACTTACCATAAGTAAATGTAACAATGCAACAATATAACAATAATCATTACAAATGATGGTTCTACATTTAATTGTATATTTAGGTTAATGGAAAGAGTTATTCCAGTACTAGCAAAACTGACTTCAAGCATCAGTAAATTGTTAGTAGTTTGGTTAGTTATTGATAACCAAATAGGCGGCATGGTGTGGTGGTTAGCACTGTCGCCTCACAGCAAGAGGGTTCCTGGTGCGGGAGCCTTTCTGTGCGGAGTTTCTCCCCATGTCAGCGTGGGTTCTCTCTAGGTACTCCAGCTTCCTCCCATAGTCCAAAGACATGCAGATTGGGGATAGGTTAATTGGTGACTCTAAACTGACTGTAGGTGTGAATGGTTGTCTGTCTCTATGTGTCAGTCCTGCGGCAGTCTGGCGACCTGAGGGGATTGGTGTTAAGGACTAGATTGGTGTTAAGGACTTTATGAAACCAAGTGAACATTGAACTAGTTTAAGGTAAGTTGTCACCGTGTTTGTTTTTTGTACGTAACTTACATGAGGTATGTACCATAATTCGTGAGGCTCTAATTTGTTAGATGTCATTAGAACTGTTGTATAAGGCAGTGTTGACTTAATGATGTTCCTCCACTGGCTATCTGTTTTATCGTTGAATTGTAATACGACAGTGCAGAATTAATGTGACTATTGCGGTCTGTTTAAACATATTCATTGTTAAGTTTTAGTTCTGCTTCTGGTTTGATAAAGTTTCCAGACTCCTTCAAAAGTCCCCGCCATCTTTGACAGTTCTGTCATTAGCCTGACGCAGCCTCATCTCACCATCGCTCACCTCGCGCTTCCTCCCCTGCTGCGGTTTAAACCGCGCTTCCAGGTGTTCAGATCAAGCTCCTGGGCTGATCAAAAGACTGCCGCGGGCTATTGTGAAAGCCTGTGATAGCTTTGAGGGGCAGGCAGAACACACTTCAGGATCCCATTGCATTATGAAGGAGAGGCAGCCTGCGGGGAGAAGAAATAAAGTCAAATGAGCGGACAAGAACAAAAAGGAAAAAATCTTGTGAGATTCAAGGAAACGTCAGTCTGAAGACCAAGCTGGAGCTTTCATGACAGATAAATGTAAAAGCTACAAACAGTCCATTCTACCTGTTTACCTAGAACATTATCTTGAAATTAACATGCCATGTCGCATGCTTCCCTGCTCTTATCTGAGCCCCAACATGGAGAGAATCAGCATATCTCTTATCTGATTCAGTTGATGTTAACAGTGCTGTATGTTGCCTTAATGCTGAAGAAGTTTCCAAACAGCTTAGGGATAAATCACACAGTTTATTTCCCATGTTTCCAGAAGTGATAGCATATTAATTAACATAATCCATTACAGCTTAATTTGGGATTTCATTCAGATAAGATACAACAGAAATATATCCTCTGTTCAGAGCCTTAGGTGATCTGTTTTCACAATCCACCCCATCCCGCTCCCTGTAACTACAGGTCATGTGGACTTTGTTTGACATAACGGGCAGGAGACTTCGCTCGATACTGAATAAATTGAAAAAGATGAAAGGAGAAAAAAAAAAACCCTGAAACAATCAATTTTCCAAGGCGGCGTTTTAAGATTCAGCGACAGACAGCAGCGGGAGAGTTGGGAGGAAAATCCTCCGAAGGGCTGGTTGTCTCTGTCTCTCCTGCCTCATCGCTGAATAGGTAATAAACAGAGGCAGCCAGTGACGGGTTGAGTAAATACAATGTGCCAAGCAGGCTGAGTCTCGCAGGGTACGGGAGATGGAGAGAAAGGGAATGAGGTGGTGATTGGAGGAGAGAGAGGGAGAGAAGGCAGCGAGAGAAGGATGAAGGTACAGAGATAATTGGGAGATGAAGTGAGGATAGAAAAGATCAGAGTAAGGGGGGATGAAGGGAGTGAGAGGTCGGAGGAGAACATAATGAAAGGGGCAACCTGTAGAGGAGAGGAGGACGGGGGTAAGAGAAGAAGAAAATTAAAGGAAGGAAAGGGCAGAAAGAGAAAGTGATGAAAAGACAGGAAGATGAAAAAAGCAAGGGAAACGTAGCAGCGAGAGGGAGAGGGAAGGCTGGAACAAACAAGAGGTACAATATGAGAGTATAGAAAAATGAGCAGGATAGAGACAGAGAGAGATTGAGGTGTTGTGTTGTGTGCTCAAAGTACAGAGGAGGAGCTTTTCACCATCTGCAGGGAATATGGCGAAACCTTCAATTCAACTTCTGCCAGCTGGAGAACAGGAGCCTGTGAGTATGACAAAAAAAAAGTTGCTCACATGCTTGTTTTCTGACAAATAATTCAAAACCTGGAAAAAAAAATTAAGAAAACAAACAGCAGTGCTGAAATACAGTACAGGCTGCTGAGAGCTGACACCAGAAACAAAGATGAAGTCACAAATATGACTTATTCAAGCCAAGTATGCCACTTCTGCTGCATGGATACAGGTCACAGCACATATTGTATTTCTGGCATTATACAGTGTGTTTGAGTTTCTCTGCAGCCCTAATAAAGCAAAACTGGAACTTAAACACATAGTAATGAAAACATGATCAAATATCTCACCTCTACAATACATTACTTTTTTTTTTACATTTTATCATACATGCTTATACAGTTAGATTGGCCAGAGAGGACACATTATAGATTAACAAAAAATCAATACCAAGAAGGAGTTAGCATCGCACTGGTTCCCCTCGCCAAAAAGCCAATAGGACATAGGACTTTTCCATTGGATTTTGGATTACTGCTAGAAAATACGCTCTGTGACAAACAAACGTTTATGATACTTACACATTTCATTCAGCGAGATGATCTTCACAAATGAACACCGCTTTTATGATAACTGAAGCGTAAATGCAATCACCACAAGTAAAGCGCTAACTTTAGGCTGTGAACGAACTACACTACCCTCACATCACCTAATGTCACCACCATATCAAGACTGTAAGGCTGCGTTCGGGGCAGCTCGCCATGCTGACGTTCTGTAGACTTATTCAGCCACTTGTATTTAGTGACGTATATTACGTCATAGAACAAAACATGAAAGTCTCTTAAGCTTGTATTAACCGCAGATCTTATTTCAGGCATCTAACCAATAACCCCCCTGGCACACTCTATTACTGCAGCTTTCACTATTGTTGTAGAGCAGCCATATTGGATTTTGAGAATTTGGTGAGGTTTCTTCCAACTCTCCGAGTAGGTACTTTGATTTCAGGGGGCGATATAGTTGAAAATCCCAACCCCTAACTCAGAAAGTCTGACTTCCCATTGCAAAGGATACACACTATAAAGGAAATTGGTGTGGCTGAGGGAGCTATGATTGGATGTTATCAGTCAGCTGGAAGTCGGATGGTGCATCAACAACCCAATGATACTAAGCATGAATGAGACACAGGAGCTGCAACTGAACCAATCTAAGAACCCACTGGCTATCAGTCTAAAGAAGATTAAGCCTCTGGGGGAAGCGGCCAATGTTTCTGGTAAAGCCAATGGATATCCACACCAAGACTTCCTCCTCTATGCGCCAGTCATTGTTTACAGTCCAATTAGCAAGTTGAGACGCTATCTACATAGAGTTATGATGCTCTATAAACAAATATCAGCATATGAATGGAGATAACATTTGAAAAAAAAAGCTTATATTAAGTTAAATTACCAGACGATAGCTGGTGGGTTCTGAGACTGCTTCCCAGCCAATGCATTCCACCTCTCCTCAAAGACTGCTTACCTGCATGCAACCAAAGCCCGTTTAGAGCCCAGGTACTTGGACTTAAAACGACAACCATAACATGGATTCCAAAATCTTGTCCCGTTGCCTGCAGACTCTGTGTTCATATGAATATAGATGTTAATAGAAATGAACCAACACAAAGCTTAATTTCAGGAACATTAAATTATCAACAATTAAGAAAACCGTATTTAAAATCAACAATTTGATGCTGTAGAATAAAAAAAAAAATCATACTTACCTGATATGACCTTACATGACGAGAAATATGAGAAAATGGTTTGCATCTAAAAGTTTCCCAGGTGTTTGACATGACTACTGTGAAATCAAAAATGTTTGAAAAGCTGTAGGAGGCTCGTGCCTTTTACACTGATTGATGTCATTTTACCTGAGACTGTGGTGAGGGCCCTTCACAATGGCGCTTGTGAGTAAAATGTCATCATGACCAGTAGTCTTAATGGACAAAAACACAAGAATAATACACAGAAATTTCCCTTCAAACCTACAACTAACCTGTAATCTCCAAGCATTCATTGCCCTACATATTGCAGACCACAGTACTTTATATGAGGAAACAGGGGTATAGAAAAGTATCCTCTATGAGCAGGCAAACTGCCTCACCAATCAAAAGTAACAACAGCTACTGTAATTACTGACACAAGCATTTCAGATAGATGCAGCTCAGCAGAGCTCCTCCGTCTCTGAGGAACATCTTCTGTTGCCCTTCTTGTAAGCATTAATATGAAGCACATGCTAATCCTGGTTTCTATTAGGAAGCGCCTTCCTGAAGGGCCTGTTGTCTATAGGGTGCCTGAGACATCAGCCCAGTTCCTTATCATTATAATGAACATGCGTCCCGATGCCAAGCCGGCATCGTGTGTTGAAGAGATAGGAGCGCTGCTTATACAGTGACCTTGTTTAAACCAGGGTCCCTGTCTCATTGATGTTCCTCACGCAAAACCAAAGAGCTTGGTAATTGCATACAGTCCTGTAAAATGAGTAAAAAGGGACCTCCGCATCTTCAAGGAGAGGCAGGACAGTGGACAAAGAAAGAGAAGACATGGAAAAGGAGGTGAAACACGGCAAATGTATTCACACTGACTGAGGTTGTCCCAAGGACAGTGTTGGTTCGAGACCAACTCTCTAGTGGAGGAGGCGTTCCTTTAGTTTGCTTCTTTATCCTTGATGAATTAACAACAACAAAAAAAGAAAGGTGGTGTAACATCCCATCAAATATTCCAATAAAAGGAAAGTAATGGGCTCAACTTACCATACCCCAACTGTACTTATGGCTCTTGTCTCTCTAAAGCACATCTCAGAAGGTGCTCACCTCTGTTTCTATACTGCATTCATCTGTACTCTTAATGCATCATAAAAGACCTGGATCTGATCCGGAGCTCAATTAAAGAATATTCTTTAGTCCTTAAAAAAATGTGATTAAAAAGCTTTTAGTGTTGAGTGTACAAGTAGGAGTTAAAGTCAAGGATTCTTACTTTTATCTTTCAAAATGCATGGTCCAAAATGTATTTTCTGGCAGTCTGGAAAACACAGCACCGGAACTACACATGACAAGTTCCTACACACATTTTTGCTACAAATGGGGTTGTCAAAATATTCCCACACAGACAGTATACCAAGCAGCTCGAGGACATAGACAAAATGTACAGTTATGCATGTCAGTGTGAATATAGTAGGATGTATACTGTGTATATTGTGCCTCAGTCAGCAGGATAAGTATACCCAACTGCAACTACGTACAGCCTTTACTGTATGACTTTAGTTTAATCAGTGACTACATTTACATGCAAACTAATATTTCAGTATTATTCCAAATATTATAATATTCTGAATTTGATCGGGTCATGTAAACAGCATATTTCACTTAGATTTTCCGTATTTGGCCTTTTCCTGAATGAAGCGTCTTCTAAGTAAGACGTGCAATTTGCCAATGTTACTCGGATCTTTGGACATATTCCAGAATATAGGTCTAATTGGGGTTAAACAGTTAATGACACATGACACCTCTTACCTGTTTTCGGTCAGCTCTGTATTGTCATGGATGCAGTATGCACAAAACACTTTGCAACGCTGGGGTGGAGATGCTTGCCCAAAAGAAAAGACCACATTACTTGTCAGAGGGAGACGGCAGTACCTTGATACTGTACTGTGGGGCATGTGCTCTGCAGGTGAGCTACTGGCGTGCTTCAAAACACACCTACTTTCTGAACATAATAAAACACTTGCGTATCAACAATTTTTGGGATATGCAAAATATTGCCCATCCATTTTAATCTGCTTATTTGGAACTGGGCCATGGGGGCAGCAGGCCAAGCAAAGCACCCCAGAAGTCCCTCTCCTGTGCAACACTTTCCAGCTCCTCTTGGGGCACCCCAAGGCGTTCCCATTCCATACAAAGAAGACCTTGATGAAACAGCATATTTGGACTTTGAGGACCTCGCCCGGTATATGGGGACACCGGGGCGCCCCCTTGGAGCCACATGAGGAGCTCACCAGCGAACGTCTGGTGGCCAGGCCTTGGGCCATGGAGCCATCGCCCTGTGGGCCCACCAGGGATGGGATACGGAGTTCAGTGCATTGTGTGCCGGGCAGCAGGAAATGGAGGGAGCCCAGACGTGCTGATCCCTGACGCCATGCAAAATATCATATTTACAGGATGTGCATCATGGTGGAGTTTTACATTAAAGGGGAATTCCAGTGTGAAATGGATTTGGTATATACTGTACATGATCTCAAGTTCGAATTTTGTGTTGGGTACAAAACCGCGCCGATGAGATGCATTCTAAACTAGGCTGTTTTTAGCCGATTCCTCCAAAAGGCTAATTTGTGTTAAGAACACTATTGCGTTCTCTTATCCTGACCTGAGTGGGACAGTTTGACTCACCTGTGGTCATTCATGCTGGCCCAGCTGGTAGGGCCTCTTCTTTCTTTGGTCAGCCCTCTCTTCTCTTGATGTGTGCAGTTCAGGCTTGATTTGATGAGTTAAATGTCGGCTGGAAAAGGTTCCAAATTGTTGCAAAGGGCAAAAAAATCAAGTCTAACAGTTCGCCCATGCACAGTTGCTCCCCTGGTGTCTCCCAGGTGTTTTGCATTAGTGGCCAATTAGAGGTCAGACATGTCCGATGATGCGTCTCCTAAAACTCCTCCTGCACACCAAATCTACCAAATTATAAGTCTTATCGTGAGAGTTATCTAAAGGTCAAGCATCCCATAATCCACACATTTTGATACAATGAAGTTTGATACACTTTATCAGCTGTTTTCTAACTAATAACTGTCAAAGTCAAGCTAGACTTTTCTAATCCACTCTGTTTAAACAATGGAAACACTGCAGAGGATGTGTGGTGTCAGCACTCTAAGTACTTAGCTTCCATGCACATAGTTGTGTGTGTGTGTGTGTGTGTGTGTGTGTGTGTCACGTCTAACATTGCCAAAAGCAACCATCCACATCTTTAGACAGGCTTGTAACCAATTTTCTGGTCAATGGACAATGAGCATTTAGTAGACCCTTGCCATTATTCTCTCTACCGACCCGGTGCAGCGTGCCCAGCACAGGGGAAAAAAAAAAACGCAGGCTTTTCCCAAAATGGCTTTGAATGGTTTGAATAAAAGCGCAGAGACTGCTTTGTGAAGCAGTGAAGGTTAAATAAGCATCCGACAAGCACAACAGATGCAACGAGGGCCACAGATGCTTAGATGGAATTCACAGTATCTATCCATCCATTGCTGCACACAGTTCATATGCACAATATAATGCAGGCGTTGGTGCGTTCACCCTGTCACATAAACACGCGCATGACACTACACAAATTTGCTGTATGTGTCTACGCATGCATGAATGAATCAATGTACACTGACATGAAAAGCTCACTGTTGCAGCAGAATTGCGTAAAAGCATTGGCCATTAAGCAAGAAGGTGAACAATGACAACACTGACACAGAGGTGATGGTACTGTACTGTACACACTGTACTTTATTGTTAAACCCCTCTTTGCTGTGACACTGATAGATAAGGCCTGACTGCTGACTAAGGCAAGGACAGAAAAGTACACTAGAACAGACACACTGCAAGAGAACACTTTGGCTGCATCTCAATAAACTAAACCCACTTCCTTTGCTTGTCATCGCTCTGATTACCGGCCCCGAGGTACAGTGAGATTCAATTCATCCAGCGTCGGGAGGATTCTGAGGGAAGGCGATAGAGCCATTTAAAAGAATAGGGATGTTTGTGATCATATCGTGAAAACTTCTACACCCCCCAAGACAGAGGAGTAAACCTGCATGTCCGCCAGGAGCTCTCCGTACAGCAGTTTCCTCTTACTATTGTCAATAAAAGGCTTGGAGGCTACTTGTGTATCCTCAGCAGCACCTGAGATATTTTTAGCATCTAGAGCTTCGAGCTATAGAAGAAACCGCATTTTGACTTTTAGCAAAACAATCCTGATTCACACTGGTGTTAAATAAGTGCTTAGCAACCGCTAGATGAAAAGATCAGCACTTTCTTCTGGAGCAAAAAGTTTCAGGTTTAAAGGTGCCCCGTGGAGTTTTGCTTTAATCAAACAAAAGTTCATTTTAAATTCAGTGTTACTTGTAAAACACAGCGAGGTTCAGCAAATGTGTTCAATGTGTTTTGTTCATCATAAAACATTTGCAAGCTTAGTTTTTGAATATTTTAAATCCTTCATTGTTTACATCAATGTTTGATAGCAGTGTTCTTCTTCTCTTCCTTTGCTGGCACATTGTAACGTGACTTTGTGCATCAACAGACTCATTTTGTCTGTTAGCAGACTAGTGTGAAACAAGCAGAGGTGGGACCAAGTCTTTGTTTTGTAAGTCACAACTAAGTCTCAAGTCATTGCACTCAAATCCCAAGACAAGACTGATAAGTCCAAAGTCCTAAACTTTGAGTTTCGAGTTTTAAACAAGTCATAATGCACACTTCACCAAATCTAATGCCATTTTAACAACAGAATAATAATATCTTCAATTTACAACAATAACTTGTGAGAAGAAGTTTGTTGGAAGTTGTTGCATCCCCCATATGTACTTTTCAACTCAAGCATTCCGCATACTGCAATTCTTTTTTTGTTGGCCATCGCATAGTTTTTGTACGCAAGCAAAATTATCTTTGGTATTTTTTTCAACTGGGGCTCAGCGATTCTCTTTGGTAACTTGACCGGATGGCTCAACCAAAGTGGATCTGGGGAATTACCGTAAAACCTTAATTAAAAGCCTAGTCCCTATTGAACACCCAGTCCCTTTTACTAGCCCGGTGTGGCTACATTTTGACAAATAAAGGCCTGTCTCAATTTGAAGCCTGGTCTGGTTGCCGAGCAGTTCATTTTTTTAATAGTTCTAATGTATAAAAGCGGCTTGTTGGCTACCTCAAATGATGCTTCCATTCCACGATTACCCTGTAAGTTATTCAAATTCCATTAGTCTGTAAGGGTCCTCCTATCAAAAGCATTAAAAGGGTTTTTCATAAAAATTAATTCAAGTTGTGAGTATTGTTTTAGAAGATAGAATGGTGTTGTGTCAGTATGTCGGGTGCCGTAACCCTTGAGTGCTGTAACTCACTCTCCCTCTGATGCGCTGTCTGTCAGAGCTAGACTAAATGAATGATTTATTAGCGATATATTATCTAAATCCTAATTTTTATAGAATTAATATTCATACTGGTTTAACTAAACAATTTAATTATATTACCTGATCTTTGCTGAGTAACAGTTTTGCGTTAAAGGAATTAAAGGCCTGTCCCAAATACAGGCCTGTTGGTTTCAGTGATGTAAGCCAATAATAGCCTGGGCTATTAATTTAATCTTTACGGTAAGTGTCGTATTGCTGGGGATGAACAGTGTTAATGCTGGTTGATTTAGGAGAAGAAATAAATAAATCGATTCATGGCACACTCTTTAAATAACATACTTTTTAATCTTTGGGCTTGGGGGAAGTCAAAAGGCTCAGGTCCAAGTGACAAGGTCTTGGTGTTACAGTCCAAGTCAAGATGCAGATATTTTTTGATTTTGTCAAGTCGAGTCTAAAGTCGTCAAATTTGTGACTCTAGTCTGACTTGAGTCAAAGCCATGTGACTTGAGTCAACAACTCTGGAAAAAAAAAAAGAAGAAAGAAACAGGAGTGTGTATAATGTCACCCAGGTGGTGGTGACCCACACATATAAACATTGCTCTATGGCACTGCTAGTGGTCTAAAACTCCACGGGGTACCTTGAATTTTGCTTCAGGGTTTCTTGAAGACAAACTCCACTGATTTTACACATCAAAGTCTGTTTACAGGTGTTGGGTAGTACTACTGCATATGTGTGGAATATTCTATAAAGGCTTTTGTGGCTCGAGCGGGAGCTGCACAAAGTCTGATACA
>JAPZEB010000014.1:25475519-25491782 GCA_029783705.1 Chaetodon striatus | reverse complement strand
TCAACCTGAACAGAGGTCTAATCAGCCAGAGTAAATGAAAACATCTGTGTGGGCGTGCAGCACCTTTAAAGTTCTGCTTCCACTACTGTTGTTTTGGCCTCACGTTTAGTTTGCATTCTTGTACAATGGAAAGCACGTATAGTGCTCACGTCTATCCTGGTCATATTGATCACTTTAAGTAGATGATTATCATAATTGATTTTTTTTATTTTTCTTTATTCCTCATGCAGATTATCATCTAATTGACAGTTGTATATTTGTTACATGAATATGGAGTAATGAAACGAATGCTTCTCTATTTACAGAATTTTATTGTCTGTTTCAAAATACAGTGCAGCTGCTTTATTACGTTGGCATTATATGACCATTACATTATCAATCTACATGACAAGAGCGGCTGCATTTACAGGTGCTTTCCCCGTGCACATTTGTTGTCTGTCTCCTTCACTAGAGACCATGACTAGCAGCCATAATCTTCAAGGAGACCACATTTTTCACTGAGAGAAAATGATGTTTCATTTTCCCATCATGATTTCAATGTGCATGCAGCACCAGCCTCCGGTAGCCATCTGGAAGCAGATGGATTAGCACGAGGCAAAGTATCATGGGAGTAAAGTAAAAAAACAAGTAAATACTGTAGTTTTAAATTGTTGTTCCATACATGTTATTAGGGATGCACAATATTGGATTTTTTGCTGATATCCGATATGCCGATATGTAACAACTTATTTGGCCAATAACCGATACCGACTTCGACATGTCCACTTTTTTCCCCACCTAATTTTAGTGACCATCAGGTCTCTTCTGTAGTGGAATTAACAACATGTTATGCATGCACACTCTTATTGTGATGGCCCATCAGCAGATGGAGGCTTGGAATAGAACGCTTTTCAATGTACGTAATATTAGAAAAAACATGTTGGAAGATTCTGATTCTGAGTTCATTTTAAAACCGATATCAGGCGATACAGATGAGGTGCCGCTATTACTGTGCTTCCCTAGTTGTTATTTATGAAAAAACCTAAATTGAACGACATAAGCAGACTACTTGATTACTGTAGGCGAATTATTTAAACAGCATTTGTATAGGAATGATTCTGTCAGAGGCTTTTTGATCACTATACGTGGTCGTCACTTTATATTCCTGTAACCTCTGAAATTCAGCAGTTTCTAAAGTTCCCTGATACCCCACAGCTTCCTATAAGAACTGATGTCAAACACAGACTATCCTTGTGTGAAACACACTTCTTAAGTACAAGGATTTAAGTACTGATTTCATGTTCAGTGTGATGTCATCCTGCACCATCAGCACTACATTGACAACTGTACAACAACTGTACTAAAACACCATTAGTAGTCCTTACACGTTACTCAGTAATTCAATTTTATGCTACTTTACACTTCTTTGCCAGTAAATTTATCCGACAGTTTAAGTAACCAGCTACTTAACACTAAATATAATAAACTAATAAATTATAATGTATTAAGATTGAGCTACCCTGCAGTATATTCAGTAGTTACAGTTAGCCCCACCTTTACCAGCTGCAACGTTAAAGTGATGCTCAATCATTAATGCATCCACAGTAATAATCCAGTAATATAATATATAAGACTCCATAATGGGCTTTTGCATAATAAGTACTCTCACTTTTAATAGTTTGAGAACATTGTGACACTAATCCTATAACATGTGGATGCAGAGAGTATTCCTGCACTATGGTATTGCTACTTTAACTTCTGCCATGATGCTGCACTGTAATGCAGCTTATGAGTTATTTACCTTGTCTCATGAAGAAACTGATTTATCAGCATTATCTGATCGTTACTGTCACGTGACCTCATATGTCATAAATAATGTGGAATAGGTAGAAGATGAATAAAGGGGGGTGAAATGGATTAAGTAGAAGAAACGCCTCTGTTTAACTTCCTTTCCCTCTGATGTATCTGGGAAAATGAGTAAAAATGATGTGCATACACGTTACCATGGTTACCAAATGATCTTGGATAATTCTGTAATCTTAGGAGATCACTTCCTAGACAGTTCTCACGATAATCAGATGGATTTAGTAGTTTATTCCTTGAATTAATTATAGAATCACATATCTATCATGACACAGTGCTGCGGTCGATCTGCTCTGCCATAGACTGCGCTTGTCTCACTTTTCTACGAATAAAAACATACGCCATGAGATGTAAAAGTGCTATCATCACATAAGCATTCCACACAAAGTGGCTTTAAACAAGGTCACAAAGCGATGAGGCTACATCTATGTTAACCATGTTATTGTTGTTGTTGTTGTTGTTGTTGCAGTGGCCCGATGACTCAGACATCTCCGGAGAAGAAATGACATTCCAGTCAGACAGTGTGACGGGTCACGCCAGCTGACGGATCGCAGTAAGTGGAAACTGATGTGACTATTGACAGGAAATGACTGTAGCATCTCATTTCCAGACGTAGCCTGGTAGGCAGGTGGGTAGCCGAAGCATCGTGCACTTTCACACTTGCTTGCCTGAACGTGTGTGACAGAACATATACCCTGTGTGTGTGAGTTATGAGTGTAAAACGCGGAGAAATGCTTGTTTGTTTACAAGGGATTTGGCATTGTCAGTGACATTAATCCCCCCTGTTTGTATCCTGTAACAGCTACTACCACAACAGCCGTGGCAGCTAATTCTTTCTGAAAATCTTGTAGATTAAATTGGTATAAAACATGCAAACTATTGCCAAAAATGGATGTTTTTCCTTTTAAGATGTCCTGTGAGCATTCAGTGGGATTTCTGCAATGGTAAAAAGAAAGCTCTACATTTGTTTTAAAGTAAATAATGTGGATTCCACTATATTTGAGTTTGCTGTGGACAAACACAATGAAAAACCGTTGTCTAATATTATGACTATAATGCTATTTATATATAACAACGGATACGCACGTTCGCTGATTTCTTTCCCCTGATTCCTCCTCTAACATGTCTGTAACACTGCGGTAATCTTTCACAGACAGAAGCCCTGCACCTGAACACATGTGCTGGCATCCTTCCCCTGAATCTCTCTCACCCACACATACACACATCTACACATGCTCGCATAAAAGGCTTAGAACCTGTATCGAACGCGCCCGTGTGTGTCCACTTACAGACAGAAAGGCAGCAGAGACAGCAGGGTCTCTTTGGTGGGGCGGGCTGCGAACTCCGGCAGTGTCTGGATCAGTTTGTTCATCACCATGCGAAGGTAGCCCTGCAGCTGCTTCCTCCTCTCCTCCACAAACTTGGCATCCTGCAGACACAGAGAGAGAGAGACAAACAGAGCCGGGGAAAGAAACACAAGTTAGTTGCTGATAAAATGGTGCTTAGATAAGCTTAGGTTAAAGCTGCAACACACAACTATTTACATGACATTAAAATAATACATTAGTGGCATATATTAAAGCAGATGTTATAGATATTTTTAAATTAGGATGTGTCTTACATACACATGCTGTCTAAAGGCAAAAATTTGCATATAGTGACTTGAAGACTGTGCATGCTGCTGTGCCAGGACCAAATCTTGAATAGATGTCCCATGTAATTTATGCTGAGCTTTCCTCCTGTCAGTACAAATACTGTATGTTTGCTGTTAAAAACAACTACACTAAAAAATCATCCAATATGCTGCCAATGACCAGGACTCCAAATCCCACGACAAGCAATGCTCCACACTTGATAAAAACATGCATTTTCGAGGATTAACACACCTCAGCAGTTGTGTTTATTGTGTCACTCGGTTGCTGATGTTTAAGAAAAATTCGACACGTTCATCCATGTGAGCATTCAGACTTCCCTCACAGTGCGACTATGGAGGCAAAGGCACAGAGCCACATGGCGAGTGCTAGCATGGCTAATCGGTGTCCAGCAAGGCTCAGAACAAAGCCTGGGCAATGATCTGTTTTACTCTCTGGTGCTGGGGACTGGAACAAAGAGCCACTATAGGAGGCCAACATTTTCCTGTGTTTGAGACTATTGCTTCTCTTTTGATGTAAAATCCAAACACCCAAGAGAATTGTCTTGTCTTGAAATACAAACGTGGTTCTTCTGTACAAGAGCTCTTTTACCACAAAGAATTTCACAAGTGAAGTGCTGAGAACACAGATTTAAATTTATTAATCAATGACAGCAAAGACATGAATGCTTGTTTATAAAATGTTAACATCTGAGGCTACCTGGAGTAGGGACATTTACACTTACACTTAAACACCAGCAGTGTTTCTGGAAAAAAAAAAAGATGAAATTTAAGATTGCACTGCCCATAATTTAAAAATAACAGCTATAAAAGACATAAAATACAGCAACACAAATAATTTGTGCGAAAACATTGAATTTCCCCTTGCAGGATTAATAAAGTATGTAAAATTAAATTAATTAAAATTAAAATTAAACTTAAAATTAAATTTTTTTTTTAAAAAGTAATCATTGGGAAGTGGGATTGGAAGTAAAGTGTCTTCAGCATTACATTCAAAGCCCATTAGTTCTGTTTTTTAATTAAAAATAAATAAATAAATAAAGTATTGTTTATCTCTTACGATCCAAAATAAAATTAAATATTAAAAAAGCAATTTGCACATGGGAAATTTACCAGACGGAACAGGTAATGTACCCCCTGACACTCTGCCAACATATTTCACAGCACATATGTATCTTTAGCTCCCTTACCTGACTCACCTCTTGATACATATACATACATTCACACCATTGTATACATACACACGCAACTTCCCTCCCTAACCTTTTACTATTTTTCCTTTAGTTTTTTTTTTTTGTTCAACATTCCTTTCTTCCTTTTTTCAATTTATACCTGTTGTTTTATTTCAAAATTAATAATTTAAGCTGGGATGTGTTTGGTTTATCTTAAATTCTTGTTGTTTGCCTGTAAAAAAAAAAAATATAGAAAAAATAGCATGGCAATTCTGAAAATGATTGTATAAGTTGCTGGAATTAAAATAATAACTGAGTTTACAAAAAGCAATTTGCTGCCCTTTTATATCTTTTACTTATTCCATAAAAATATATATTTTTTCTGTCAGTGCAACATGTTGCATAGAAATGCAAACAAATGGGACACAACCACAGGAAGTGTAACGCATGAGGAATTTCACCCTATTCTCGCAGCTCTACACAGATCCATACAGCCACCCAAACCAACCAGTGGTAGCTGTTAGCGCAACGAGGAGGTGGAGTGATCCTTCACTGAATACAGCCAAACGAATTATGGTCCTGCTCTATTCATGGTGCCTGAAATATATGTTTAACCATGTTTAATTTAGATTTAATATAGTAAATGCGATTCAAGAAACAAGAAAAAAAGAAGAAAATATCCACAACTCTAAGAGTTGTAAGCAGACTTCTGTATCACTGGCACACATAAACTTAACCAAATATAAGTGCATGCAACCTGATGTATCACAAAAACAAATTAAAGATAACTGTGAACATTTTTACTAATGTTGTTGCACCCCAGTGCTGAGTCAGTAACTGTGTGTGGATCGCTGCTTATTTAAATAAATCTGTGTAGAACAACAGATGGAACATTTGGTGAAAATAATTTCAATAATTCCATAAATGCATACTGAGTTTTCAGAGGCACCTTAGCTGACTTTCGCTGCTTACTCATGGCTCAGTGTACTCACATTTTCCCACTGTGAAACCTACCAAAAAGTTGGTAGATGATATGCAGCACAATGGCCAGAGAGAACTTTGAAAATGGGGGAGTCAATAATGGGCTCACTGTTGCCCCAAGTAGTGGATAAGTGTGTGAATTTAAGGGAGTAGGAGTGGATAACTAAACTGTGCTGCGTGCAGGGTGAAACAGGCGCGGTAGGAGTGGGTAAATCTGATGTGTCAGATTAGGCTGTGCGTGCCAGCGTGGGTTTCATGCTATGTCAACACAATAAGGGACACCCCGACTGCTTTCATGGATGTCAGAGTGGTAATAACACTAATGGACATCATGACAGATTCATCCTCTTGTGGAGACAGAGAGGAGGGCTGAAGAGGCCAGGTGCTGTCTCGTGTTTGCAGAGAGGAACGAGAGGGCAGAGCAGAAACTACTGTGGCATACTGATGCAGGTACAAGGCTGATTCTGTCCTCTTACATCTGTCTGCTTACATCAAGCTATCTCAACACTGCTCCTTCCTAGCCCCCTCTCCCCCTTCCTCTCTTCCTTTCCTCACCGCTATACTGATATGACAGGAAGCCTAAATCAGTCTATTATTATTCATCATATGGGAAGGGACATGTACCGGGACATAATAAACATGAAGGTGAGCGAGGCCTATTTCTGTCTTTGAAAGGAGCTCCATAAATCCAACACATCCTGTTTCATCAGGAAGATATGGGGAGCTCTATGAAGGAGGTTAACTACGTATTCAGTCAAAATTGAGACCTGTTTTTTAAACATTTGTTTTACTGTATAATAAATTATCATGCCATATAAAAAGAAATGTAAAAAAAAGTCTTTTTAAATGTCCAGTGGCTAAAAGACAAGGCTACACTGACTAGACAGCTAAACCAAGAGAGTTACATCAAAGGAAAGCTAGCTAGCTAGTGAGATAGCAACAGCCTGCCTTAGCTAATGCTAAAGCTAACTTGTTTATTTTTTCCTATCTGTTAATGAAAAATATTAATTTTGTTGAACTGGCACCTTGGTTTATTATATTAGCAATACAACGTAACTAAATTAGGTAGTAGTGTAGCTCAATCCAGTCACAACAGTGAAAAAAAGCAAAACAAAATTACCTGCTAAGGGTGACTAGCTTAGCGGATCTCAGTAGCTGCTTTTTCAGCTTTTGTGAACGTATGCAATATGGTGTTGTTAAGCTACCTTTAAATCATACATTTAAATATATTTACCTGTAAATTTAATTAATTTATTGATATTTACTGTAAGTTTTAAAGGTAAAAAGACAGACAGTCCCCTAGCAAGAAAGGGATACATTTAAATCTTATGTAAGCTATAGACCAGGAAGTTAGCATCGCCCTGGTTCCCTGAAAGCCAACGGGACTTTTCCATTGGATTTTGGATTACTGCAGGAAATAAGCTCTGTGCCAAGCAAAAATTCATGATACTTACTTTCTTTTTGTTCAGCAAGATAATCTTCAAAAAACAACAACAAGTTTATGAGTTTTTGGAGTGTAAATGAAATCGCAAAAAGTAAAATGCTCATGTCAGGCAATAAAGAACAACACCACAGTCACATGACTTCAACATTGCCACTACAACGAGGCTGTGAAGACGTGTTCATTGTGATGACATTTAATGTCCCTGACAACTTCTGTAGGCTCATCTAGTCACTTGTTAGCAACCACCTTTTTCAAAACACGTAAAAGCTAAAAAGAAAAACATGAGTTAGGTATTTATTGATGTATTCAATGTTATAGAACAAACAGGGAAAATCTCTAGTGTTAACCAGAGACCTTATTTCAGGCATCTAACCCAAGCCCATTGACCCCATCAAAAAAACCCATTAACTTTTGAGACAAGAGAACTGGAAGTGCAATAATCCTAAGTCATTTCCATGTTTTAGGACTCATTCCAGCAGTACTTTGTGGGCTGTACAAAATCGTAAGTTTATTTTTGTAAAGCAAAGTAGTAAAAATGAATAGATAGATCCCATCAGTACTTCCCCTCACTTTTTGTGAAGATTATCCAAAGGCAGAGCAAAGTATCTGTATTTTTAGGTCTAATGTGGGTTTTATGGTTAAACTTGTTTTTTCTTCATTACCTTTGTAGTTAATACTGTCTGTCTTTGCAGGGGAATATAGATGGTTTACAGACTCTTACTTCTGTCCGTTCTTTCTGTCCTCACCTCTAGTTGTCATGCATGTCATGAATTCTAGTGGCAAGATAAGACATTTCTGTATGCATGCTTATCAGCAGCATATGGGGAATGGGATGATATGGGATCATAAAATGGTCATGTAACGACAGAGAGATAAACTGGATGTATATATGCACGGAAAAGCACAAACATACACACATACACACATATATGTATACACCACGGCTAAATGTCACGTTCCAAGAGGAGAGATAAGCAGGAGAGGGGAGAAGTCAATGGAAGGAAAGCGTAGTCACATATGCGTTGGGTTCTCCACAACTGCTCAGTGAATTTGCTGCCAGCTTTACGCCTTTCAGTTCTGGGGGATGAAAAAAAAACCTCCAAATAGCATGTCTGAAGAACTAAATGTTGCCTGGCAACAAAAAACACTTTCAGAAGTGAAAAGTAACTACACCCTCCGGTATCAACCACTTTTTTTTTCTCCCAACAGAAAATCAATGCTTTTGACCTGGGCTTCGATCCTGTTTGAAATTCTGGGAAAACTGGGAGTGTTTACAGTGATACATATTCTTTTTGGTTTCATTTCTTTACAGTGGGGGAGACAGGAGGGGTGTAGGGATGCCATGTAATGGAAGTTGCATAATAAGCTGCTGTCTTGGCAGTTCAGATCCTTATAACAAGCAGACTGTGAACAAATTTAAGGATTTTCTGTATGTGAATCGATCCCTTGGTGCCTGGTATATTTTCTAGAAACAAAAAGTTTCTTAGCTTCACATATGCAGTCAAAATAAAAATTAAAAAGGACCTCCCAGCTCACCACTTTAAACGGGAACATCAACCTGAGCGCTGATTTGAACCTGCAGTACACTTGAATTAAATTAGAGTGGACAGCGTTGGTACACGCTGGCAACAAAACAAGGTCAACACTTTTCCACCAAGTCAGCCCACACCGGACCACAGCGAGGCTGAACAGCCTGTTCTCTAAACACATACCAAACCGCGGGTCCAGGCCATGCATAAAACATCACAGGCAATTCAGGAATGCTCATACAAGACCTCCACAATGTCTTCTTGTCATAATTAAAAGCGTAAAACATGTATATTGCATAATATGTGAAGACAACATACTAAGACTGATTAATAATTCACTTTGTTTCTGATTAATTAATCAGAGCACTCCTCTCTCACACTGTATGTGCAGATGGGGCGACTGCCGAGGGCAAATGGCAGTTATGTATGTGCCATTTTTTCTACTATGATTACCTTTCAGGACTCTAATGTAATGTTACTGGATTTACAGTCGTCTAAAGCCAATACATTTTCTTCTCATTATTATGAATTGCATTGAAACAAATATCTGGTATTTAAGAAAGCCTTAATTATTGATTTTAATCATTGTTATCGTCTTGCCTCTACTCCCCTGTGTAAATGTCATCCTGTTTGAGTAAGCCTTTCTGTGTATAGACTTCAATATTTTATTATTAATAATGAATAAAGCATATGATCGGCTGATGGTGATGATCAACTGAACCAAACATCAGCAAGACATGCAGTTTAACATGAAAGGTGATGTTCGATCACAAAGTCGATCCTGCTAGGGATCGAAATGATCCGCAATCCCAGTGTCAAGTGGTATGGGAGAGTTTTTCATATTTCTGAAACAAGAGGTTTAAAACATGTGCATTTGTCCCTCCGCACTTTTTGTTTTGACAAAATTAAAGACACCGAAAACTGATTCAATAGAGGCACAAAGTGGTGCATAATAATTCGCCAGAATGCCAGAAATTAAGTGTGATGCTTAAAATTTTTTTGGCAGAGGACCCCCCAAACTCCCACTTTCATACAGGTCCACCCCAATATTGAAATGAACCCTACACCCTTGTCTGAAATTTTAGTATGAAACCAAAAGTACATGAACTGCATACTATTTTCAGTGAAATATTACAGTATGCAAACACTATCACAGGGTCGACATAGAGATATTCACACCTACGAGCCATCTGAAGTCACCAATTAACCTACCTGCATGTCTTTGGCTTGTGGGAGGAAGCTGGCATACCCAGGGGAAAACCCACGCTTACATGGGGACAACATGCAAACTCCACACAGAGGGCTTCCCCCGCCCTGGCCTCAAACCTCCCACCCTGAGTTTGAACCTGGAACCTTCTTGCTGTGAGGTGACAATGCTAACCATGCTTTTTACTGGACTGTATGGCACAAGTTACTACGGTTTCGCACCTCCAACTGAGAAGGCTTTCAGGAAGTTACAGCTCAGTACCACCCAAAATTTTCATACAACTGTTAATTTACACAAAACTATGTTAAATAAGCATATTTCCTGTCTGAGGCCGTTGCCAGGCAACCATCTGAGTTCCCAGGAAGTTAGTGCTCAGAGCCTTGAAATAGTTTGGCACACAACACCCCGTAAAAGAGTCAACTTGTCATTTTAACACTCCAGTTTTTGTATGGATTAAACAAACTAACTATAGTGTGTTAATTAGCGAGCTTTAGGTGTAGGCGGGTTTTGTTATCTTTGGACAGAGCCAGGCTGATTTGCCCTTTGTTATAAGCTAAGGTAACTGGCTGCTGGCTTTAGCCTTGGATTTAACTACAAGATATGAAAGTGGAGAGTGGTATTGATCTTCTCATCTAACTGTCTGCCAGAAGGCAAATATTTGCTTTAAAAATGCTCATCATCTTACAGACTACAAGCAGGACTCTCTTTGCATCCCATACTAATGTAAAACTAGGTGAGCAACTTCATAAATTGTGGGATTAACAGCAGCAACTGAAAGCAAAGTCAGAGCCTAAAGTGAACAGTCAGATTCAGTGAAACTTGTCTTGTCTCCAGTGGCCATTTCAATACTGGTGGGAAACTTGTGCTGAGCTGAGCCATGAGTAACCAAATGATAAACATATTACTTTTCCTTTAGTTGATTCACGATTAAAGCCCCTTGTTGGTTTGGTGGAGGAACGATTTAAATGTGAAGCAGCAGCAGGAACTGTTGGGTTTGCGTCAGCTGTAAGTTAACAGCTGAAAATAAACAGTACAGACAGGTACCTAGGAGTGAAACTAAATTACAGAGACGCTGAACACGGACATACTTAAAAACAAGGCTCTCTCTCTGGTCACTGGCTCAAAGCACATGGCCCTGCTGCTACGAAGCAAGACCACAACAATGCAGCTTAGTGGCTTGGGCAGGAAGATAATATGCAAATACTTCAGACAAATCGTATTAGCATGCAACTGTTGAGGTCAAAACTTCTACACAGTCTTCTATGACTGCTCACTAAACACGGACGTGCTGATTGAGAGCGGCTTCTGCCGTAGAAGAATCAACGTTCACCTAAAAGATTCTTTTACATTGTGCCCCTCTTTTAATCTGAAGCTCCTGGGAAAAGAAAACCACAACGTCTCTCCATTTGCGGCCTTGAAAGAAAAAAGGGAGCGAGATAAAAGCCAAAAAATGAAACGATTTGTATTGAAGCCTAAGGCGGATGAGTGACTTAAGTGAGCAGGAAAGGAGACGGTGATGCAAGTGGGCAAATGAGAGAAATTGATATTGAGGGATGAGAACAAAAAAAAAAAAAAGAATAGCAAACGCATTTCAACATAAGTCATCAAATCTGGATGAGGTGCGGCCAGTGAGAAAAGCTGTCAGCTGGACTCTGGGGTCTGACAACAATGTGTCTTTGATGTAATCATTCTGCCCCCCTTCTGCCTCAGTGTTAGCATCAGGAGGGATTTGACAGGCGCGACTTGGGAACATTTAGCCTGTATGCATGGCCAGGCCCCTGACAAATCAGCTGGTTAAGAGCTGTCACAGGCTGTGTGTGTGTGTGTGTGTGTGCCTCTGTAACTGTGTGTTTGTGTGTGTACAACATCATCTGTATTGTTAGGTCACGCAGCTGGACAGTCTGGCCTGAAGCGTTTGGAGACACAGAGAGGGAGAGTCTCGTTAGCTCATTAGCAGGACTGAGAGACACAGATGCACAAATGAGTCAAAGAGGCAAAGTCTTGATGACCATGAGGCCTCGTGGGGCCGCGGCTCCCACTGTCAGGGGTCAACTCCACCACTGGCTGTTGTGACATTAGCCAATTTCTAAATGAAATGGATCCAAATGATGATTCCCTGAACAGTATTTACATGATTGCTACTTAGCTGAAGGTGTCCTGTCAACAGGAACCACAGTCAGCAATGTTAATGACGAGTTCTGTTATGAATACACACACAAACACACACACATGCATGATCTCTCAAACACACCTAAAAGTCATAAAGGTGAGTGTACAGAAAGAGTCAATCTGCACCAACATCATTCTTATACATATGGGTTAAAAGGGGCCTGCTACACCCCCTAAAAGGTTCAGAAGGCTGTTATCAGTTATGTGTATTTTTTGGCCGCGCCCTCTTGTGGCCATGGAAATTATGACTGGAACAAAAGAAGAAGTCATTTGACATATAATAAAGAGCGACAAAGTCCATGTAGGGACAAAGCTGGGGTGGTAGGATGGGTCAAACAAACACAGGACTTTCACCTCAGCTGTCCCGTTAACATTACCTTAACATACAACTAGTTTGAAATAGCAAATACATTTTGAGGGAGACATAATGCAGAGCAAATTACCATTTTAAATTCATATAAGGGAATTTGCCAATAAATGTACCTGGTAAGCCACAAAACTGTCGATATGGAATGTATCAGTAAAATGTTCACCAACAACGTACATCAGTATTTTTCTTCTACAGTGACCACAGTATTATTTTTTAATTGCCTTTTTTTAAGTAATACTTAACCAAAATCACGATCTTTCCCTTACCTTAACCAAAGTGTTTTTATTGCCTTAACCTAAGACACAAGTCTGGACACAAACCCAAGGCTCTGGTGTCAAGGTCCTGCACTTTGTACGCCTGCCACTCTCCCCAAGCACCTCCCAGTAAAGCCTACGTGGTGCACTGATGTAGTGTTTTGCCTCAAAGACACCTTGTCTGTAAAACAAGCATACATTGCCACAACAATATAATTACGATAATAAAGATAACAACTGATAACGCCCATTTAATTGTGTGACAGCATAAGAAATTGCGAAGGATTCTTTTACATACATACACACACAGACTCAGATACACCTAAAAGTCAAAAAGGTGACTGTAGAGAAAGAGTCGATCTGAAGGAATGTCCTAACAGCAGATTTTTATTTGCTAAATGTCTCAAGAAAATCAAACGATTTTTCATATGAGCCACTTTGTTCTAGGTGACGTCTTAGTCCGCATGTCAACACATATACCATTTGGCTCCATGTTTTAGTCCTTCTATCCTGCATTAATCCAAAAGACAAATGAGTGTTACGTCTTTCTATTGTCAGCTAAGCAATTTCAAACTTCACTTGCCATAATTCAACCTGGAGTCGCACATATTAAAAAGGTAGTGATGAAGCTTTTCTCCAAACGCAATCACAGGTTTTCACATTATTTCGCTTCACTGTTCAAGGAGAAATTGAGGTATTTATGAAAGTTGTGAGAATTACACTTAAAATGCTTTCAAGAGTTAACTTTGGAATGAAAAACTTCTCTGCTGAAAAAAAGACACATTTATCATGCTACCACCTTGACACATTTACACTGTTAGAGGAGGCAGATGTGTTCATGAGCAGCAGACGCCCCCTTCAACAGATGAAGGTCGTCTATGTGAATGTCAATGTTACTCAGTCTCAGGAAAGCACTAGCCTGAAATTGGTTATTACGGTTCAGATTTTGGGAAAAAAAATATCACTAATGTACTGCTTCTGTTCGACCTCCAGTCTGGATGTGAAAGTGCAGTGTGGAGAAGCTAATTAAATGCAGCAGGAGTTGCTATCTTATGATTTAGATCATTGAACTCCGTGATTTCTTGCATTGTAAGAAACGCACCATTTCATCTAGCAATGAAGGGATTTGTGGGGTAGCAGCTCACCGTTGGCTCCGAGTAGGCAGACCCCTTAGAACTTTATCAGTCCGGAGTCAGTCCTTCAGCTCATGCCGCTCAGAATGCGAGCAAAACATGAGTTTAATGGAGACTTGTGAAAGTAAAACTGATTTCATGGAACATTTTGTGGCTTTTACATTCTTTTTTTCTCCCAAAGTCTCACTTTGTCTATGAAGCAGCACAGCTAAGGTAATATTAAACAGGACTATATTTTATTGCAAAGTTGAACGACTTCAGATTTTAAAATTATTTTAATGGCATTTGATTATAGTTTCAACATTTAACTGGTTATACATAATCTCTTGGACACATTTCTTGGCAAATGTGCTTAAAATTTAAATCCTTTACATGGATTAGTGTTAAATGCAGGTTTACAAGAGAGGTGCCACTACAGTATGGCGGCTTATCTTCCTCCACCTACAACCTGGATTCCTATATAGAAAGGGGATCCAATCTTCAAGAAAAAAAAACTCTTGGCTTCGTGTAAAATTTGGCTGATTCCAAACTGGCTATAATAAGGTGTCAATGTAAACTCAAACAGTAGCAGGATAAACATGGACAAGTTAAAGTAAATGGTTCTCCACTTCGGCTGAATTTAGGAATGAGTGCTTGTTTTTTAAAGATTATTTTTTGGGTCTTGTTGCCTTTATCTCAGGACAGCTGGACAGAGACAGGAAATGGGGAGTGAGAATGGCAGGGCTGCAGGTTGGAATTAATTCCAGGCCGCTTTAAAGGACTCAGCTTATATCGGGTGCACACCCTACCTATTGGGCTAGAGGTCGCCCCGGGAGCGAGTAGTTTTTAAAGTCATGTTACAAACTTTACCGCAGCTTGACCTGGCAATTGCAGGCAAACAAAAGATAAATTAATATAGCTCATTAAAATATCAAAGCAACAGGCAAATGATGAGGTAACAAAAAATCCTAAAATGCATCGACACAAGCTCGTCATATTTTGAATTTACTGCACAAAGCTGCACAGCCACAGCCACAACAAAGACGTTCTGAGAAATAAGGCAAACTTTCTTTCAAAAAATAAGTAGGAACAGTATCATCTTGCCTAAAGGCAGTCAACAAGGCAAATATCGACTGATACCAGCATTCAGCCGATAAACTGGTGCATCCCTAAAAATAATCACATCATTGTAATATAAAAATGGGAAAGCCACAGTAATCACTGAGGTTCTAAGGGTCCTTGACTGGAAAAAGGTTGAGAGCATTGATAATGTGCTTAAAAATACTTCTGAAACCAACACGGACATTGGCACACATATTTATTTCATGTAAGCTAAAACTCCTGTCCTCTCAGTTACACATGTTTCATGCAGAGAGTTAAGCCCACATCTGGTTTACACCTCTGTGATTCACCTTCCCTTCCTGTAGTGATGAGTCTTGACAACACACAAGGCAGGAGATTAGCTGAACAGTCCAATCACAGGGCACTGGCATGCATACTGCCTGAGAAGTCAGCTAAGTGTTGGCATAGATAATCTCAGAAAAGTGTGTGTGTGTGTGTGTAGGTTACCTGTTACATGTGAAAGGTATGTGCGTGACGTTTTTCCATAAGATTTCTAATGACTTAAATCCATAACAGAGCAGAAAGTTTCCAGCTGAGCTGTCAATCATTTTGAAAAGTGCGTATGTGTGTGTGATAATGATGATACCGAGTGTCCTTGGCATGTGATACAGTTAGCGAGGGTTGTGTGTGCATACATATCCTCTACTACCTGATCTCCGCTGACAGTTTGTATGTTTCATCCTTTCCAGAGTGAACTGCGGCGGAGCAGATATTCACAGTGCTATTAAAAGGCTTTTGAAGGTCTCTCCCTCTCACATCATTCCTGACATTAACATTTCTCCATCATTAGTCGCACATAATGGTGAGAGGCCCTGTGTGTATGTGGATGTGTGTGTATCAAAATCAGCTCTGAATTTCGCAAAACTGTAGTGAAAGTGTCACTTTGTAATGGATGAAAGCAAGAAAGAGGCTAAAAGACAGTCTGTGGCAAAATGAGGGAGACAAAGATAAGGAAACTATACGAATACACATGAACAGAGACACAGACAAAAACAGAAACAGAAGGACTGGGAGGAAAGATGCAACACCTTTTATCGACAGAGGTTTTGTCATTGTCCTTAAATAAATGTTTTAAGAAGCTGTCAACCAAGGCTGGAAGTAAATACATTTGTTATCACTGAATGTCTTCATATATATTGAACACTTTCTATGCACTCGAACCTTTTGGAAGACACTACAGTCACTGCATCACAAACCTATGCAAACTGGTATCGGTGGCACTAATGACCTTTTGCTAAGTCCCGCCCCCAGACGCAGACTGGGGAAGTAGCAATGGGCCGGCTCAGACCAGGATCTGACAACAACACAGCTGTGCTCCACTGACCTTCATGGTTGGTTTTGTGGATTTGGAGCTAAATGTTGTGCATGGGGCACGTCGTGTATTAATGATACTCGTTACCTGGAGAGGTT
>JAPZEB010000014.1:25455066-25470522 GCA_029783705.1 Chaetodon striatus | reverse complement strand
TGTATTATATTTTTAATTTGCAGATTCCCTTACATACCACTAGAGGGAGGAGGCATAGTTTCCTTGTTTCCAGTGCCTTGCAGTATTTGGAAATGACGCAGCTCCATTCAGTAGTTGCTCGCCTTGTTATCATTTCGTTTGCAGCTGTAAATATAAACAAGTTCTGAATACAGAAACAAAAGTGATGCTGCTTTAATCCACAAGAACAAGTTCATTCTATGTTTGACTGTCATTCGTGGTCTACAGCCAAATTACCTGCTCTTGAATTAATGCTGCTGCAAATATTTTCTGTCCCAAAATCTTGGTGGCCCTTTTTGGTTATCTCTAACGAAACGCACCTTATTTCAGTCGTGCACCTGTTGGCTACATTTGGTCTTTTCTGTTAACGTGTGCTGGGAGAGCTCTGAGCTGCACATGCATGACAACCATCAGAGGACGTGCATGCATTGCAATCATCTGCAGAAATGCTCTGCTGCGTCAGACTGACAGGTCCTGGCTTCGGTCACACGCAGCATTCAGAACACATTCCTGCAGTGAGAGGTTTGCAAACATGCAGAGCAGGACCAGCCAGCCCCGCAGCTACGATATGAAGCAATCTCACCTCCTTGAACATGACTCACATCTTTAAGCTAACACGTAATATTTCCCTTTCTGAGTGTATCCGTCTCAGATTAAATCTGCCTCAAAGACACTGTAACTGTCTTTGTAGATTTAGGTTAATGCCTCCATTCTTTACGTAACTCTCCACCTAAACTCAAAGAAGAGAAAGGCAAGCTTCACCTCTGTCTTTCCTCTAACTTCCTGTTGTTCTTCTCCTTCTTCCTGTCACATATAAGCTCACACTTGGACAGATAAAGTCACATTGAAGTGACATTTCGGTGTCCTGTATTCAGAGGTTGTAGTGAAGCTGGCAGTGTGTGAGGCCATCTAGTGTTAGAGATGTGAAATCACTACAAAGAGGGCTGCATGTGGCTTCTGGAGCCTCAAAATGAAAGTTTAGTTATGAGAACAAATGGTGTCTACATGAAAATGACAGAAAAGATTTTAAAATTAAGGAATATATATAAAATTATCTTTCAGTTTCTGCTTCTAAAAGAGTTTAAATGGATAAAAAAAGACCCTGAAACTACGTGTTTGGATTATTTCTGTTGTTTTTCATTATCTGTTGGACAGTCGGTATATCAACTATATCAAATTATTTATTATCATTTATTTATGTCAAATTATAATATGGTATCGCAGCCCACAGATCAAAGAAAAACAATTTTTTACAAGTCACATTAAGAACATGAATATCTAAATAATAAGTCATCCTAAAGCTTTGGGCCACACAATGATAAAGATTGTTATTTAATCTGTTAAATAACTGAAGCAATGGTTGCACCTGATGTGTCCAAGGACCGTCAGAAATCTGAGTATTCAATGGTAATTTCAGTATTACAGTTATTGGCAGAGATAAATGGTGTCATTTTGACAATTTTTAAGCCACGGTTTTGGAAGCTGTGTGTTCTTTAAAAATCTGCGGTATAACAAATTCAAAATACAAACATTTAAACTTGTAAGCCCCTCCCCGAAGCCACAATGACGATAAAAATTTAAAAAAAGAGTCCTTCCTCGGTGCTTAAAAATATCTAACATGCCTTCCATTTTTTCACCAACTCCTCCCTCTGCAGGCTGACATTTCCTTTTTGGATATCCTGTGTCTCACATGATCCCCGTGGGATTCACACAGGATGGGAGTTAGTTAAAATAAAAATTAAACATGTGCATGTGATTATGAGCAGACATGTTCTATGGTAAGCATGTAAAGGAAACTGTTTATTGAGATAATATTGTATTGTATAGTATAGTTTAAGTTCATTTTAAATAATCAAAAAAGAAGATTTATGACAGGAAAATCTGGATTTATAAATATGAGATTGTGCCAGTAGAATTAAACAGCTGATATATGAACCCATTGATAAGCAAGTAGCTTAGAAAAGCCGAACAGCACATTTGAGGGAAAACCAGTAGGCTATACTGGGAAATAAAGGAGACACCTTGCCAAGAAACACATGAGATGGAGTCAGAGCAGAGCAGATGGAGTCACTCTTCTGTCCTCAGTTAACACGTGTTCTTTAGAGAAATATCTTGATCATGACATAAATAACACATGATAATATAGAACAAATAAAACTCTGTATAATAAACTACTCTCTGCTCAGCACGTGCTGGCAACAGTCCCACTTAAGTTCCGGGAGGAAGGAACAGAGCGCGAGGTCCTCCTCCTCCTCCTCTAACCGTCACCACGGTCTCCACGCGCCTCCGCCGCCTCATTCATTCAAACAGAACTCGGTCCACCTGCGTGTCGGACGCGCGAGGAGCCCACCGCGACCCTCAGGTGAGCCCTGTCTCCTTTTATGACTTCATGTTCGTGAGTCCAGTCTGAATGTGCTGCTTTATGATGAACCTGTGACAGATGTGACTGCACGTGCTGGCTTCACTGACACTCTTATGGCGCCATTAACAGAAGGAAGGCGCGAATATAACATGTCAGGTGAATTTAAAGTTATTAACATGATTAATACAGGACAGATACACCTGTCGGTTGCTGTTACCTAACATATTATATTTTACATACGTGTCAAAAATAACCGGACACGTGGGATTAACGTCACTTTTCTACCTTCCGGCTGCTCTAAGTTATTTACTGTGTTCAGCTGCTCAGCGATGATTCAAGATTTAATACAAACAGCATCTATATATCTATATAATGAGATATAAACATCATCTTTATATCTCATTATATAGATTATTAATGTTGCGTTCACAGTTGTGACCAGGAAATGTAGTAGTGTTGTTAGATCAAGACTGGACCAATAAGAAATCCAATTCTTAAATTTGATTTAAGTAAAAATAAATAAAGTAAAATGTGGATGTGACCTGTGTATAATAATATTTAGTCACGTTTCCTCCGGTCTGATGAGGCTGTAACACTCATGATGAATGTGTGACTGAAGTCAAATGGAAAATAAAAATGTATTTTAATAATCTGAAAGTCTTCTGCACATGAAAACACCGAATGACCAGATGGGCAGTAGGCCTGTTTTATCACAGTGATGTGACAGAATAATTATAATATTAACTTTGTATTGAACTGACATCATTATTCAGTTTCCATGGTGATCAGGTATCAGTCATTGATTGATTGGTTTATGGAGATATAGCTGAACATGTCGTCGGTGCCCAAATGGCACAAAAACAAAAACAAAAACAAAAACAAAAACAAAGCCCAACTGATCCCCACCCACCCAAAACACATTTTCCCGCCTAGTTTAATAAAAAAAATAAACGGAAAACGCGCGAAGCGTCACAGCTGATGTTGAAGCTACTGTACGTAACGATGACGCAACCAATGAGTCACTACCTGCCTGTGTTAGTGACAGTGTGAACTCAGTGTGCGGGTTGATTAACACACACTTCAGCCACTGTTATGGATCTATACACACCTTTAATGTTGAGATTTAGATTTAAATGTATAAAAATAAAAAATAAAATGATTAGTGACAAAGTTACTGTGGTCACAAATAATTTGATTTAAATCCAAATGTCTAGTTTCATTAATTCATTCTTAATTAGTGCACGCTGTCATTAAAAGTTGTTAAGGGACTTTTTCGTGAGGAAGAGGAGGAAACACCTTTACTGAGGTAGAAGTACTGAAGCCTGGGTCTTCAACATGGGGTCCGTGACCCCTAGTGGGGTCCTCAGAGTTACAGCAGGGGGTCAGCCAAGTTATTGTTTCATAATGTGAGATTTATTTGTAGTTTTTTTGTTTTGTTTTATTAAAATATGTCATGAATCAACGTATTGATCGCAGAGATAAATCAGCCTGTTTGTAAAAACAATCATTTACGGTAAAAAATCTTAATGAAGGCCAACTGTTACCCATGAGTCCTTGTGTTATCATGTTAGCCAGCTAACGCTAACTCCGACTGTTACCCATGAGTCCTTGTGTTATCATGTTAGCCAGCTAACGCTAACTCACTGCGGCTGTGTCTCAAATCACTCTCCACTCCCTCTGTAGTCCACTGTGTAGTGAGGGCGCCATTTTGTAGTGCTGAGCGTACAGTGGGGATTATTATACCCTACATAGTGGACTCAAGTATCCCACAATGCATTGCGCCACCGAGGCAGATGACAGTAGGAAGAGGAGCTGGATTAAAACCTGTTGTACATGTTTAACGTCTGACATGTTAAAGTTTGTTTTACCAGCTTTTATTTGTCATGTAATAAACGTTCAGTTCAACGTGTCGTCAACTGTTAACGAAGAGATGAAACACGAAAGGGAGAAAGATTTTGGATTCTGTCTACATCATTTTAGGTATTAGTATCAAACTGAAAAACAAAGAATCAACAGGAAAGCGGGTCTCTACAGTGCAACCTAACTTGAACATCACCACTGTAGGCACGGTATTTGTGTAAAGTAATTTAAATGTTAATAGAGAGCGCAAATACAAACTGTGTGGGTGAGGACGACACCTCAGGAGGCTTATAAAAATGCACTAAAAATAAAAAGAAACAAAAAAGCATGATGGCAAACGGAGGTAAGGGTAATTTGGGTACAGAAGGAAAATTACATTAAAATTTATTGAGAACAGCACAAATAAAAATCTGTTTGTGTATTATGAGAAGAAAATACTGAGTGAATGCAACAGAAAATAAAATTAACAGAGAGAAAAGGGCTGCTGTCTGACAAACTATTATTCATGCCTGTTATTCAAAATGATTACATTATCAATGTAATGAATTAAGCCCTGAAAATTATTGTTTCAAAGAAAGTTTCCAGTCTGCTACCCCTCTGACCACATGCAACAGTGACATCATGGTGAACTGACTACACCGTGAGTACACCTCCACATAAGTGAAGCAAGGTCAGGACAAAAAATGTTTGGTTTTAAGATACTCAGATGGACCTGTTAAGACTTTACAGGGAGTACAAGACAAGGGTTCAGTTTGTGTAGGTCTTTCCAGCAGCATGGTGCTCCTGCTTTAAAATGTGGTCAGAGAGCAACAAAGCCAAGGCTGCTATCTGCAGTGATGGCCGACTTCCTGGAGCTGGTGAAAACCAATAATTCACACAAACCTGCAGTGTAATGGGCTTTCAGAGAGCTTTCCAGGACACAATGACACAGACTGGCTGGGCCTTTGATAGACACTTGCACTTCCATATGATCCCACACAGTCTTACAGACCCACACAGACTCACACACACACAGACCCCACACACACACACAGACACACGAAGACACACGCACTGAAGCTCTTCTCACATTTGCAGCCCCTGCACATCAGCGTTCAGTCCAGTTTCTAGCCGTGAAAGCGCAGTGTCTTTTAAGGTGGGGGAGTCAGACCACAGCTTTGGGCTGTGGCCGCGTCAAATCCAACCAGCCAGAGAATCGGGGTCAGAACCAAATTATCTCCCAAAGGTTGGAGGGAGACAGAGGAGAACAGGATGAAAGGAGGGAGAGAGAAGAGGGGTGAGGAGGAGGAGGAGAGAGAGAGATGGCAGTTCTCCTAACTAGACAGGTGAGTGAGCCATGGGGGCCTGGAGCGGCGATTGTCCCCTGTAGATGAAAAGTGAGGCTGTGTGTGTGTGTGTGTTATGTCAGCAAAACAGAAAAAGATGGAGGTAGAGAAGGAGTGATGAAGTGCTAGCAGGGAAATGGCAGTAGTTATACCCATCTGACCAAGAGGGCTTACCATCTCCACAGGCTGATATACATTTTTATAATAACTGGTTAAAGTCATGTGAGGATAGAGTCTTTTATTGTGATGAAAAGGGTTCAAACAACCATTCACTAAAGCCACCCCCTTAAGGAAAAGCTTAACAACCATAACTAGGCACACCAAGTCTGTGAAGCTTTGGATTTGTCCACATGCCAAACCGGTGCATGTGGGCACTGCAGTACGAGCTATACTCAAGACTTTAAAAGCTGGTGTCTTTTTTTAGGCCTTCCAAAACCAAAATCACAAGAGCAAAAGTGTGAAGAATGCGTTCAACACATACACTGTATAAAAGAAGTGGATATGGCCACCATGATGTCACCTATCGGTTTGTCGACTAGCATGTTGAAGCCTAGCATTTTGGTCATTGCCATCTTGTTTTTGGGGAGTCAGAATTGACCGTATTTGGACGAGAGGCTGGAGATGTGGAGTAGCGAGGGGTGGATTTGACTAAGACGCCAAGGTGTGTATGCACTGCAACTGCACCTGGCTATGCCATGCAAAGTTGCTAGTAACAAAGCTAATTTTGGCTAGAACAACAAAATGTACTAAATGGAAAAAGGAAACAGGAGACTCCTTGTAGCGTCTTTTAGTACAACTGAAAGCTTCACAGGACAGTTTTAGGTGACCAAAATGTTACAATTAACTTTCATGAACTGACAACACACAGTCTGTGGGTCAAAGCAAGCTCTCAGATGAAAACACGGGCAACACCTACTGCCTGGAATGTGCATATCTATGCTTCTATTCTGACTGACAGGTCGCCATAATTGTGACTTGTCAATCACAAAGTAGCCACGCCTTAATGCACATCCTGCTTTATCATCTATTTTATTCTAAATGGTACCATACTTTACTAAATGAACACCACTCTGTGTTGAAGGAATTTTAAAAACTAGTGATTGAGCCAAAAAATAAATTATCAGGGAAATGTTTACTGAGGTAATAAACCAAATGTTAAGTCGGGTCATTTTCTTCTTGATTTTTTTGCCTCAATCTTTTAGCACAAAATCATGTAAGTGGCCGCTATTTAAGCCTCATTTTAAAATGTGTCAGCTGGAAACATAAAAAAGTCTCCTGGATATGATGTTTTCAACCAACTCTCACTAGACATGTAGGACTGCAGCCACATTCTGTCTGACGCCTACAAGACACGCCCCTTCAAACCACACCCACCAACACGGCAGTTATTTGAAACCTGCTGCAATGCGGCATAGTGAATAAATATAAAGCCAAACGTAGCAATAATCCACTTGTTGTGTTGGAATTCGTTTTCGCCATCCTCTTGTTGTACTTGCTCTGGATCTTCTTCTTCCACTCTACACCACACAAGTTTTCTGTGCATGCTCCGCATCTTCCTCTGTTTCAGAGCTGTATGCTCTGGTTTTTAGTGGTGCGCCATCTCCTGGCTGGTTTCAGTGGCTTGAAACGGCTTCATTTTGACGCCTGCATTCTTGAAGTCGGCGCCATGTTTACAGAACACTATTGCAATCCGATCATTTTATTTGGCGGTTTCAAAAAGACAAGTCTTTATGTGGATATTGCCTGAATGTACGACTACTTCTCGTAGTGTTGGACAGAGAGACTGTCACAAAGAAAGGCTAACACTGTGTCAGACAAACAGGTTGTGGTTACTTGCAGCTCACCTTGTTCCCTATGGCTTTCTTGGGTGGAAAGTTGAAGGTGTCCACCTGTGGAAACTGGGTCCTCAGGTGGTTGTGGAGCTCCCTGAACTCGGTGTAACGCCTGTACACATTCCACTCATTGTCCAGGATACGGATGTACACCTGAGGACAGGTAAGAGACGACATCATCATCTTCACATTCATCATCGGCAGCAGCAGCAGCAGCATTTCCTCTAATCATTAATAAATTGTAATACTGTAGAGACAAACTGAAACATCCTATGAGAAGCTAACTAAACCAGAGCTAAGTTATTAAATACTTTAAAAATGAATCAAGTAAGAAAGACAAAAACACAAATAGCACACTGTTGTGTAATAGCCTTTCATATTTTTTTGCAGTTCACATATTTGTCGTTAAGCTTTTACATTGCCTTACAATAAATTAATGAGATGGGTGAAAGAATGACTTCCTCTCATCCTTGTAAATGTGTATTTTCACTTACATACTGCAACACATAACAGAGAAAGAGTCTGTCTATAGGCGTGACTGTGGTGCCACCATTTCCATGCACCATTAGCTGCTTTATTCAGACTCACGAAAGATAGAGGGAGCAGAGAGAGAAGGAGAGATGAGCCTATTACAAGAAAGAGAGGGAGGAAAAAGAGCTAGAGATGGGTTTCCATTTTCACAGTAGAAAACAGGGAATACAGAGACAAAAGAGAGGGAGCAGAACGGCTTTTGAGAATTCAATTTTAAAAATGCCCAACAACAAAAAATACAGACTTGATTCAGGTACATGAAAACAGAAATTGATTTAAGAATCGACCAAATGTACCTAGGCATAGCTGCCCCCCACCAGGCAAATCAAAAAATAAAGTAAATAAAAGCCCAAAACTTCAAAACTGTTCTATAATGTTGGACTGCATGTTCCTTTCCTCCTGCTCCATCATCATTAGAATGAAGTTGCACATATAAAGTCAGCGATCATGGATTTTTAGAGGTCATTTTTAATCTTAAGATGACTGACAACAGAGGACTTCAACAACAAACCTTGAGCAGAAACATTAAACTTTACACTGTTGGTTATCTTTAACATAACTTTTCGTTTCTCAAACCTTAACTTGTGCCCAGTTCAACCCATGAGCTGCTCCACGGAGGTGAGACAACTTTTCTTTCAAGCTACAAACAAGTGCAACACGATAAATTTGAGAGACTGTCTAAAGCTCTGTGGTGTTGTTCCATATTTAAACATGATTTGATTGATTCTGACTTGATTTTATTATTGTGTCATGCATGCATAATACGCCCTGCCCAAACAGGCTTACAAGACGCCATTAAGAGAGACTAATTATCAACACAATTATCACATCTGTGCTAAAGTTTGGGCCGATTTATTCAGTCGACATTGAGATATTTATTTGGGTAAGTAAAAACTCTGACACACTAGTTGTGCTACAGGAAAAGTCTTAGGGAAAAACTGGACCCTACATTCTCATGTTTTTGCATCTAAGGGTGCTTTCACACCTAACCTGTTTGGTCTGGTTTTAACGAACTCTGGTCAGTTTGCGTGGTTAGTACGGTTCATTATGGCTGGTGTGAACGCTGTCAGTCAAACCCTGCTGGGGACTAAACAAGTAAAGTGAGACTGCTCGAAAAGGTGGGTCCTGGTCCACTTCCAAATGGACTCTGGTGCAGTTCATTAGTGGGGTGAAAGAAGACAAACCAACCGTGGGATTTCATGATAGCAGATGTGATTTTAGCAACAGCTAAACCAATAATAAATCCATTTGCAGATGGTGAAATCTGTCCATGATCTCATAACTGATACTGATAAAGGCCATAACCTATTTTTGCTAACGCATACATGTAACCATGGCAACACATATGCACATCAGCGAGGGTATTTTCCCCGATTAAAAAGCCGTTAAAACTGCCACGATTGTACCGGAGTCTGCGTCCTTTGTCAGTTCATTCCGTAAAAAGTGTGTGACAGTGCTCCCACAGTATTTTACCCCCCAAGTCACTACTGTACAAGACACCCTCTTTTCATCCTGTCTCTATCTTCATCACTATTCCTGACATGCGATCGACCTGCAGTCTAATAATAGCCTCCTAATATTGCTTTCAATCAGTTATTTCTCTATGAGCTCTTTGTGACACAACTTGTGATACACACAACTTATGTTTGTCACCGGAATTTGATTTCCCCATGTGGGTCCTGATGATGCAGGATGACAAACGCCCAAACTGTCCAACCAATGAGTTACCTGTCAATCCACAGAACCTCAGGTTTACTCCTCTTTGTTTGCTTGTCAAGAGTTGGCGTGAACAGAAACCGAACCAGAACTTAACTGCAGCAAAGTATCATTTTTTCCCTGTTGTCCGGATCAACCGTACCGAACTAGAGGTGTAAAATTAAAATTGTTCCAGTATTGAGGGAGAGCCCTGAAGCTGGCAGCCATGAAATGGGCTGCAAAGTAAACCCTCAGGGCAATTGCACATTGTCAATATACATCCACTAAAAGTGTTTGTTTTTGCCACTGATAGGCTCAAATTGTTATTATACTGTAAGTGTCTGACAACTGTATGGAAAGGACCCTACAGAGAAATAAATACTGTCTTTACCTTTTACCTGATCTGTTATTGTGTCCAACTAAAGAGAAAGTCTCTTTCTAAAGTCTTGCGAATTGAGTTGTTACAGGTAGACATTCACAAACAGACTGAATAAAACAAAATGTAAAGAAATATGTTTTATTTTAGATCGTTTCAGACTCAGATTGTTTTATACATGTCTGACAATATTATGGAAAGGACCTTCAGAGAAATAAAACATATTCTTTTTACCTTCCTTGGTCTGCTTGTCAATGACTTCCTGCAACGACTGAACTCAAGAGACTTCAGAATAAGATTTCTTTGAGCAAGACTTGGTTAGACACAATGACAAACAGACCGGATCAAAGGTAAGGACAACATTTTATTTCTCTGTAGGGTCCTTTCCATAACGTTGTCAGACACTTATGACAATATGAGCCTGTTGGTGGCAAAAACAAGCACTTTTCATGGATGTACATTGACTGTGCACGATTGCCCCAAAGAATTACACAGCAGGCTGTTTCACAGCTGCCAGCTGCAGTGCTCTTACTTCATCCTGGATCAATTTCAAAAATTGTTGTTCCCATTATTCACTAAGACACAAGAACATGGGAAAATTGGGTCCAGGTTAAAAAAAAAATACTAGTTTCCCTTTAAATAGTTAGAATTCATCCTCTTGGGATCATGAATATCTGCACAAAACTTCATGACAATCCATCACACAGTTGCCATTCATAGATCTACGCTGCTAGCATGGTTAAAAAAAGAAGTTACCATTCTCCACATCATGATTGGTGTGACATGAATAAAGACATTTGGGGCTGTGACTGTCATTATTTGGCTCTGACACTTGTGAAAAGACATTTAATGTCATAGAATGCCCTTTTCAGAGGTGTAACAACAAACTGTCAGAGCTTCAGTACAGGAACTCTTACTACATTTTGTCTTCATGTCAACCTCAAAGACATTTTGACGGACACTGGAACAAGGAGATGACAGTTTTTTGTTTTTTTGGGGGGGGTTCTGTGAGGTGACTGTGCTTTTACTGAGTGATCTTTTGTCAGCATGCATGCTACTGTGCAGTCTAGGTTACATGGCAAACACAAAAACTGTGACATTTTGGACAGCCATTAAGAGGAAAAGTGACAGCTGAAGCTTTGTTAGCTGTCCTGAATGCCTCGCTGACAGACATGTCTAGACATCGTTAATGTCATAAAAAGATATCAGAAAATGACACTTTACAGTGTAGTTAAATAAAATGATCTAAAAGCATGTGCCATTATTTAAATGGACATGTACTGAGTGAGTGGGAGGCGAGGGAAAATGTTTTTATCTATGCTTGCTTCTTTATGTCTTTATCAATTAACACTCATTTTATCTACAGCATAATCACAGAATAGTAGAATAGTATGCTTACAGGTAAGAGACTTTTTTTTTATAGTGGAATAAACACACATATATCCTGAATGAAAAACACTCTGATGTAAAGCATTAATCGCCCTCAGGGTCAGCCTTCGAAAATCCCTGATATACACTAACTCGTTGTATAAGGAGCAGCTGCTGCATTAAAGGAGAGACTTGAATCCGGTGAATGACAGCAGTGGTTGACGAGATGGGAGCAGACAAGGCCGCTAATGGACAGGAGACTTGTCACATCAGCACTTTCGGTTTGACCTACAGAGGCCCATCTAAGTTTTTACCAACTTCTTTTTTGCAAGTTAAGAGATGGACTCTGTGTGGTCTGCTCGTGTGTGTGAGTGTGTTATGCCCTCATATAGCTTCCTTTATAGCTAACTAAACTGGGTTATAGTGAATTCCTCATTCGGGACAAATCAAAGTGTCTCTGTATGACTACATTTAAAAAGCAAGTTCAAACTCTGGCATTTTCAGCTTTTAATAGATAGCAAAATATTGAGGAAAACAATTAATGTATAGCGTCTACAGGTGGGTAGTTTTTCCACATATCATCTAGCTTAGTATTTCAAAATTCGCAATTTTTGTGTTAAATAAGAGAAAAAATATGCACTCTGACATTTCCATCACCTTAATAAGCTCATTTAAAGAAATGTCCATACATTCACATCTTTGCTACTTCCCTCGATCACTCCATCACTGTAAAAACATGCCACGTCAAAGTCAGGGCAACACTAAGCAATTACTGTAGCATTATGGATGAGGGCTAGACATTTCCTATTATATTCAATCATGTGCTATTTTTGAACCGAAGAAAGCAGGGTTGGTGCTTTTAAGTATTCCATATGGTCTGCTGAAACACCCTGCTGAACGTAAAGCTTGACAAGCATGACAAATAAGTAGCTTTCCAAACAAATTAATGCAATCAAATCTAATTTCAGTTCTAATGTCTGACACAATCCATGACGCAGACCTACTGTGGTGAAAAGCAAATAAGTGCATCTACTCAAGTAGTTTCAAGGTACTTTTACTTTACCTGAGTATGCTAATTTATCCTTCTGCTTCACCACATTTTAGGGGAAAATATTGTTCTTTTACTCCACTACATTTGTCTGATAGCTGGAGTTACTAGTTAGGTCACTGATAAAGATCTTACAAAAAAAGTTATAAAATGGATCATGACATATGATACTGCGCAGAATATTAAACTTTCTGACAATAGAGTAATAAAAAATATTCTCCACCTTCACCAACTTGCACAATAACTGCTGCTAATTGCTGCTAACATGTTAAAGCATCAGTAATAATATTACAATAATATGATAAATATTATACCGTATTAGTATTAACATTACCATAGCCATCTTGAAAAACTGTGATACTGTACATTAAATATAATAACAGAATACTGCATTACATTCTGTCTGTTACGCTATTTTAAAACTCTCGTGGAGTTGGAACGAGGTTTAACTCATGTAAGTTCACGCGCAGCCTTGCAGTGACTTTACTGTTTTTCTTTGCCCACAGTAAGTGGGGATACATCAAGTATCTCCTTTCCGGGCTTTGCAGGTTATGGCTAGAAGGGATCCGTCTTTTGAAAATGAATTTATGTCAATGCAATGTGTATGTCTAGGGCTTTTATTATGAAAGGTGGAATTGCAGGAGTAAAGCTGCCATTGACAGCATAGGAGGAAAGAAAGAATTTGCCGGCTTGCTTCAGACTGAAGAGCCTTCATGTTATTACTTTATTACTGTCACAAGTATGGGAGCAACTCAAAACCCTTAGCAATCAGAAGCTAGCAGCAGAGTGGCAGCAGTGGAAAAGTTAATTTTGGACCCTGAACTGAACGCATCAGTTTGCACCTTATGAACTGAGCGTCGTTCACTATCACGATAGTTAACAATGCTCATTTTACAGCACCTGGCATGCCGACACGACACACAATGCCAGCAGACAGTGGAAACCAGTTCATATGGATATTTGAAGAACAAACAAATATGAAACAACAAATCGAGTTAAAGCACCCGACTGGGCTCAGGAAATATCTGCGAATGAATGATAATCACAAGATTTTTTTTTTTTTCCAAATGTAAACTAGTTCATTTTTTTTAGGGACTGTGAAGTTTAACATTCCAATTGTGAACTATGAACATGAAGTACTCCATTGTAATCTGGGTGAACTGGACTGTGAAGCAGCTCTTGTAAAGCGTGAACGTACCCAACACTAAGAGAGTATAAAAGACGCGAGTGCTTCTTCCACGGCTGCAGACCTATAAATAACATTTTAGTGAACGTGTTTCAGTGTAATGTTCTGGATTAAAATGTATATTGAGCCAAAAATAGACAAATCCTCATCATAATGTATAATAATAATAATATGTGACAATACATAAGCCATGATGAATGGTTTGTATAACACGCTTCAAAAAAATGACTACAGTGGGTGAGAATGTCCTCATGTTCTTCATGATATATATATTCACATGTAGTCTCTTGGGTCTGAATACACATTAAGAGCTGCATTAGCAAAGATGTGCTGATAGATTGGGTCCCATAGTGTCTGTAGCTTCTCAGACATCAAATGGCTCCACACATATGGATGTATTAGCGCAGCGAGCTTAATCCACTTTACACCGTCTCATTGGCATACTTATTTATGGCAACACGCACAGCTACCAGCTCTCTCTCCTCCTGACTAATCACAAATAGTCTTTCATTATCTCCGACAAAAATCTTGGCGACATCCGAACTGCGGCATCCTTGAATATTTGAGCACCAGCACTTTGATATCCCCAATAAAAGCAGTCTTCAAACAGGGACAGGTCCTCTAATCACGGTTCAGAGGGACTTCGTGGAAGAAGGGTTGATGGGTTTTGGCTGTTGTTGAAAGCTCGACTGTGATGGACACAGTCCTATTGTCAGTATTTAAATGGCTTATGGGAATATCTGAGAAAGCATAACAATACGTTTGATGAAAATATAACCCCAATGAGTCAATATAAAAAGGAAAATCCACCTTTGGGACTAAAGTATCAGCAATTTATGATGCTAGGAAATGTTTTTTTGGCTCTGAAGTGCTGTAATTTACTTCTTCAGTGTACCTACTTTTCCCACAGAATCCACTCTCAGCTTCAGGCCATGCTGAAGCAAAATGAAAGGTCAAGAAAAAGTGCTGCTCCTCAGTCACTACATGTCTTGTACAGTAACTGCATTGCACTTTTGTCTATTGAGACTAATGCAGGTGAAGAAAAGATGTCTCACTCTGTGATGCAGAGCATCATTGCAGGAAAAGGAGTCTAGAAAGAAGTGCTCACTGTCTTGAGTCTGAGGAGCTGTCTTCACTGTTTGTTTACTGTTGACATTTTTGGATGACATTTCTGTTGTGCATCAAAGTTTCTTATCTTCACGAGAAAATGTGTTATCTTCATTTGAGCATTAATCCACTGGAATAAGACAAAGTGTGCCCAGAAATAACAGGGTACCTCATCAAAACATCTAGCTGTTAGAATGTACAGACTGTAACATATGCTTTACAACAGCACAGGCATAATGCAGGAACAATTTCATATTCTTATCCTAAACCTCTCTGACACCTGTATTTTGCAGCACTCAGAGCAAAACATACAATTACTGTGGTTACGCACAAAAAACGGAGGAAAATAAACTGAAGTGTAAAAATACACTCCAGGAGATGAAAATAAAATAAATTAAATCGTGTCAGTGGTTGTGTTCAAGGACCCAAAACCATTAGAAAGTATTAATAATACATCTGCTAACGACATGTCGTCAGTGCAGTGTTGCTAAAAAACATAAAGCCATGTGGGGTAACACTTTATGATAACCATTATTAATAGATGGTAAATTGCTAGTTAATTAAAGTTTAGTTAATATTTATTTTACTGTATGCTATCATTTGTATTTTTAACAATTTATAGTTGCACACACTATAAAATGTTCTATAATATATGAAGTATTTGTTAAGAATTAATATTTGCTTTTTAACTTTCTATATAGATTATGTTAATGGATATTATAATGTAGCAGCTGGTGACTATAATATG
>JAPZEB010000014.1:25411721-25422262 GCA_029783705.1 Chaetodon striatus | reverse complement strand
GTCGCAAGACAACGCAACATTAAATCATTGCAACAATAATAGCAGCAACAACTATACAACTACAACACTAAGACACCACAACAACAATAAAACTACAATATTAAGATATAACAATATTTCAGAGTGTCTGAGTTCATGATTGGGTGTATTTGCAAAAACAAAACAAAAAAAAAGTTTATCAGTTTGAACATTAAATATCTTAAACTTGTACTGTATTCAACTGAATATGGGTCAATACAGATATGCAAATGATTGCATTCACAACTTTTTTGGAAGTGGGGTTGTATAAGTGGGCCCCCAGTTTGTCTTTATCCTTGCTTACACCTCGTGCACAGCAATGCACACAATATGCGTGCACGTTTAGGGATGTGATAAAAATTCCTGCTACAAGTGTAATGCTATTCCACTGAATGACAGTGGATGGGAGTAAGTTTAAAAGACATGTGGTGGCGTGCCAGGAAAGGCAAGGAAAAAGACGACTTCTAGCTAGCAAATATGGAATTAAACAACACAGTTATTTGTTTGTTTACAAGTAAACTTAATAGGGTACTTAAAGTACGCAAAGCCAAAGTTAAATTGGTTATATTTGCTAAAATTAGATTACTTTGGAATCTATTAGATTTCGTATACAAAAACAAACAGGGAAATGGACAGTGGATCTATAGCAAGAATATCTAAATCAGATAAACATGATGTAGCAAAAACTTTAAAATTTATACTGCTTTTTTTCTTTAAAAAAGTAATTTTTTAATGTAACAATGCAAACTTGGATGAATAAAAAGAAAGTGGACTGTAACTCTTTCCCTGTTTTCTTGTGGCTTAAATTTCAGTTTCTATGGAATGGTATAATTTGTACTGTTCAGAGTATTCCTAATTTAACTAAGTGAGAGTATGTAAACTGAAAGTTAACTGTGAAAGAAAAAATAATGCAGTTATCTAACCCCAGTTTGATCAATAATGACAAATGTACTACATATTTTATGCTCTGCAGTAAACATTACCATCTATGTTGGGTATTCTCTATGTAACAAAGACAAATTAGTGTCATTTATTTCATGCACTGCAGAATAGAACTACACATCTTAAAGAGCAAATACAAAACTAAGAGTCCGTCAGGACAAACAGAACAATCACATATTGTGGAAAAAGAGAAAGAATAATTCATGTTTTATATATGGTGGCAAAAACAAATTTGTACCTGATATGACTGAAAATGGGGCCAAAGCAGAGGACTGATGCAAATTGTTGTTTGCTGTCAGACACTTAGTCTGGCCTGCAGGGTTGCTTTAGTATGATGCAACTGTCGGCACTGCTGCAGTCATCACAGCCAACTGCCACCCAAGTGATGCTGACCACACGCCCTCTCACATAAAACACTCTCTATCACACTTAAAAAAAAAAAACACACATGCAGACACACACACAGTCTCCTCCTTCACACAACGCCTTATCCTCCTCCTCTGCGCTCCTCTGCCATCTTTACAGAATCTCTTTGTGCCTTTTCCTCTCCTCTTCCCCAGTGTATGATCTGATCTGAGCTGCGCCAAGCTGAGCTGGCCTGAATAAAAAGGCTAAGAAAGCCCTGGCTGAGCGGAACCCCCCCCAAAAAAAGAAACACAGAGAGAGAAAAAGGACAGCAAGAGCAGCTGTGGTGTAGCTGACCCAAAACCTAATAACCTTAATTAGACAGGACACGTAGGATGAATGGGGTGAAGCCGTATGAGGTAGAGAGGAGGAGGAGAACATCAAAATATGTAAATGTTCAAACAGACAGAAATAAGGTAAGAAAAGGACAGAGACAGAGTGGGACTAGACGGGAAGACGGGAGATCTGATAGCTGTGCTCGGGGATCGCATACAGCACAGAGGAATTAGTTTTTATTGCTGCTATATAGAGACATGCATCAGGAGTCTCTGTCTGGACTCTAATAAGGGACATTGTGGTTAACTACTGCACACCCCTACACTAGGGTTGGGCGACTGGACGAATATATTGGGTACTGACTGAGTACATCGGCAGTTGGTTCTTCTGGGTGATTTTTTATGGGATTTTTGTCCTTTTTTTCTAATTTAATGGTCTGCCTCTGAAGAACGAGTGAGAGCCGCTGCTTAGCCGGCAGCTGGCACAGTGTAAAAACAAAGTAAGATACGTAGGTATAGCTACGCAAGACTACTCAACTACAGCGTCTTGTTAAGCAGGCTAACCAAGTAGCACAACAAGGCCAGCAATGACAGAGAGAGACGGTGTAGAGGCAGCTTATGTTCACACCTAACTCAGTGATTTAAGGGTTTATTTCAATCAAACCAGACTTGGTGATTGTTGGAACCATGGAAAGACCAAACAAGATGGTTTCTGTTTCTGTCAAGTTTGAGTCCGTTTTACAATGAGTTAACAAGGCAATTAAGCTGATGTTGTTCAGTGTAAGACAGGAACTGGAATTCAGAATGAGTATGCTTGTTTTTGGTGTTTAATAAGAAAAATAGTGTGTAAGAATATGTCCTTTCTTGACATCTTGTGAGTTCATTTTTGTTTATTTATTAGACTAAAAAAGCTAAGAGAGCCTGTGAGACATAGTGAACTCGTCGCTTGTTGTTGGGCTGAAACTGATTGCTTGGAAAATCTTGATCTTATCGTCCAACCCTATGTTGAAAGAGAATGATTATAGTTGGTGCAAGGCTATCAAAAAATTGGGTACATGAGGAAAAAAGGCACTTACTCCAAGGTTCACCAAACCCTACCCAACAGCTCTATTTTGGGGGTTTCTGGTGGAGTTGAATTTGAGTTGAAGTGTGACATAGAGTTTATTGAAGATGATACACAAGCAGGAAAAGCAAGTGAACCTAATGCCCAGTTTGGACCAAAGAATCGCAATGAGACAAGTTGAAACCCAGTCTACAGCGTTCTGAAAATCTGCCAGTTTACACCAATATGACTAGACAAGACAGCGTATTGTGTCCATGGCAACAATTCTCTGTACTTCTGTTCTGATTTACAGCTTTTCGGGCTTATTTCTGTAGCTGAATAGAATTTGTAGCCTCTTAAAATATGAATGAGGACAGTGAGATACCTTATTCAGTTGCATTTCTAGTGATAAAACGTCATTAAAAAACAACCTGAGCTTCAGATGGACCCTATTCCTAAATACGCCACAATAATTTAGATAACCAGTGCCAATTAATCAGTCAGAGAGCATGTGTGTGTGACATATGCTCATACAGCGAGCAGCAGCAGTAACCCACCATCCCACACTGACATACCGTGAGGGCAAAGACCGACATACATGTCAACAGCCACGGGGATGTAAAGAAGTCAAACTCAGCAGGGACGGAGGGCTGTTGTCAGGGAAAGCCACCGCAAGCGAACACACCGTCTGCTGACAGCTTGTAACAGACTTTGCCAGCTGACTTGAAACAGGTGACGTGCCTCACGTTCTAAAACCCATCACTGGCGACATGACAAGCCGAGTCGCAGGTAACACCATCAGCTGGCTTGAGTCTAGCCAGTTCGCACTGCTGCTACTTTTCGCTGCAACATTCTAAAACAGCTTTGTTTCGTCACAAATCTTTAGTCTGATTTATGCTTAACCTACTGTCTGAAAAACACAACGTCCTTTCATTTATTTACTTCGTATGTGTTACATTATTTCAGTGTGTACAATCTGCACATCAATATGTCTGATAAAAGTTCAAAGTAGATTCTGTTTGCTGCCCTTGTGGCAACATTTAGAATAAGAATAAATCATATTTTTTAGACACTGTTGCTGGTATCTTAAAGTTGAAAGTAGAGGTCAACTAGAAATGTATTTGGAAAAAGAAGGGGATGATATGCAGTAAAAACTAAGATCATTAGTGAGATGTGCACATCATCTTTGCTTATTTGGAATTATAATTCCTTCAATCTAACATGATAATCCATAACTCAGTTTTCACATGCTTCTTTCTGATATAAACACTTCTTTGAAAATATTTCATGTAACACTTCCTGAAGTAAAATCCAGGCCGCTTGTCTGCTTTCCAATTTAACTGAAGCGTTGCTTTAAAATATTACATGTCCACATTTTCAGAATATGTAATCATGTACTGTGATGTTACATAAAGCCTCATGGCAGGTGGTTCTTAGTTCTCATATTACAACTGGGACCATTTCATAGTGGGCAAGGACACTGCGACTTGAAAGGAAAACGCTTTCATCTTTTTTTTATTCATGGCAGAAGGGAGACCCAGCCGCAGGGCATCAAAGGTTCATTTAAACATCTTAAACTGGGTGAGGCCTCAACCAGAATATGGCTAATACTGGGTTACTTTGTAAATCTAAATGGAGCTTGTGTCTCTATCTGCGTTTCTGACTCACTTCAGCACAGCTGCTCCGGGAAGAGACACGGCTGAGAGACGGGAAAAAAGGAAGAAAAAGAGGGTGAGAAAGGACCAATATAGACATCACAAGCTGTGCTGTCCACTCTGAACTGAGGTGAAAAAAAAGATACAAAGAGAGATGAGTTAAGAAGTGTGAACACATGAGAGCAGCAGATGGACCAATAGAAAAGACAGAAATGGTTTATAAAAAAAAAAAAAAAAAAAAAAAAAAAAAAAAAAAGAGGCTAAATCTGGCCCATGGTACAGACACAGCTCTTTGTCACTGCTGCATCACACAGCGAGCTCCATGAGCACTTGGATCACACATTTTTTTTGGGTTGTGTAGTATTATTACTTTGAAACGCCGCAGTGATGACAATGTTAAAGTACAGTCTGTCAGCTTTAATTCTGGAGTGTTTTCATCACAACCAGATGAACGTTGAGAGAACTAAAGCCCTCTCTTAGTGCATGTTCTCCTGGTCTACGGGTGCCAGAAGTATTTGGACAGATTAAGATTAGGTTTACATTTGAAAAGAAGTCACTTTCACCATCAAGAGTCTGAATTTTAATATACACTGACAGGACTTTGTGTGAAAACAGCGGATTAAATGACAGTCTGCTGGTAGCTATAGATAATCGCACAGTCAAGTATGTTTTTTAGTTATTTGTGCATGAACCTGTGCTTCCATGACGCTGAATGAGCTGCAACATCATAGCTTAGCAACACAGACTGTATTAGAGAGCGGGGCATAGACCCAAGTTCTGAAAAGTTAAGCCAATAAAGTGGTGCAGGGATGACGTTCTTCTGTAGGCCTACACCGAAGTTTGCATCACCCTGGTTCCCTCATCAAAAAGCCAATGGGATTTTTCCATTGGATTTTAAATAATGGCAGAAAATAAGCTCTGTGGCAAATAAACCTTTATAATACCTACACATTTTGTTCAAGATGATAGTCTTCACAAAGTCACAGCACTTTTATGGTTTTTAGTGCATAAATGCTTTGGCCAGAAGTAAAAAGCTAACATTAGGCTATAAACGGACTACACTAGAGTTACATGAACTGCTTTAAAAGGATTTTGTGAAGGATTTAAAACTTACAAGTGGGGTATTTACTGATGTATTTTATGTCAAAGAGCTAAATGTTAAGGATTCTTAAGTTTGTGTTAACCACACAAAACCCATTCAAAAAACCCATTAACTTCATGACGAAGGGGCAAGGAGTGCTAAAATGCTAACATTGCAGGGTTTTAGGACTTACTCCTGTGCCACTCAATGTGGAAGTGCCTTAAACCTGCATTCTTTCTAATGGCCAGCAGGGGGCAACTGCACTGATTGCAAAAAAAAAAGTCAGATTGTATAGATGTCTATGAGAAAATGACTTCTATGATATCTCGCTTGATTTATTACCTCAGTAAACATTTTCCTAATGAGTTCATGGGTTCAATGGCTAGTTTCCAGTCTTCTTCAACACAGCATAATGTTAATTTACGTATGCTTTAGGGCGTGGCTTCCTTGCGATTAACAAGTCCCTACCATGGCACTCTGTCCATCAGGATAAAGGCGTAGCAATATAAATCCATCAGAACCCCCCCTTGCTTCACCACAGCTTCACCCTCTCATTCAGATATGGTCACTTCTGGCTCCAAAAAAACAAGAGCCAAAATGCTAAACTCTAGGCTTTAAAACAGAAGTCCACGAATCAGTGGGTAATGTCATGGTGGCGAGGTCCACTTCTTTTACACAGTCTTTGCTTTGCAAGCATAACTCGGCATGGCCAGTCTGTCAAGCAAGTGGTCTGCATGCGGCTGTGGTAACAGCAATAATCAGCATTTAAAGAGTTTGGAAGGTGGTGTCTTGTTTAGCCTTTCTAAAAACCAAAAACAGAGGAGGAAATGTGCAGGTTGTTACCATGTCCGACTAACCAGCTTGCTAGATAAAGTAGCAACTGAGCATGACATCCAAGAACAAGGAGCTCATCATCAACTAACCACATTAGTTTGCTGGGTTAGGCCTAATGTTACAGATTATATAAGTATTTTCTCCACCGTGTGCACCGATCCTAGATGCTGTCAGGGTTTAAACTAGCGTTAGCACCTATGTCATGCTCTTTGTTAGATTGGGGACATTTACACTCCAGCAACTTAACAATACCCAACGATTTTCTTATGTTAAAAATGAAAACATACTGTTTGAAATATACAAAGTGAACAAATATGTAAACCAATCATGAAAACAGAGCTTTGTTGGGATGAAATAAATAAGTAATAAGCTCTACGCTGCAATGCTCCAAGAACAATGCTGTTTCTTTATTCAGAGTTACATGTTTCCAGCTTTAGCCTCAATATTTTAGTAGGTTATCATGTGTATAGCCATCAATTGTGAAACGAGTTACCTGGAGACATTAAAGAGTCACCCAGAGGCTACGTTCTCAGCCAATTCATTGAGCTAATGTTAGTTTAATTCGCTAGCTAGCTAAAGCTGACATTTACTTGCAAGACAGAAAATTGACAGTGGTGAGAAACAGGCAGGTGCATGTTTGAACTAAGGACCAATTGTTTTAGAAATTACTGGGAATTTTGAATAATAAATCTGCCAGTGTTTTCATTATAAACTGCAGCAACATGCATGACTCCAGAAGTCGTTCCCCCACTGAGCTTAATGCTAAAAGTAGCAGAGATAAGCTTTAACACACATGTAAATCCTCAAGCTACAAAGCAGAAACATTAAGTTTTAATACTGTTGTGATGATTTTACTGCACTGTGGGTCTTTAATTATTTATCCCCATAGAAATTAAATGCCTACAAATTATAACTGAAACGGTGAAATCATTATTGCATAATGCTTTGCATTCGAAGGCTTAAAGACAAATATGCTACTTTATCCAATCTGGTTATGGACATCCATCAATACATACCTACAATAACTCAAGTGAAACCAAATTTAAGCTCTGAAAGGCTCTTGTACTCAGACCATGTACCCCAAAGCAGATTCACCTGCATTATTCTGAGAAGAATTTAATAGCACGCATTATGCAGTATTTTGGCTTCTCAAGGGTCATATGCTGTTGCATTACACAGCAAAGACAACAGGCATTATATGGGCGTATCTGTTCGTATTCTCCAGGTTTTTACTGCATCCTCCTCTCTGAACAGAGGAGATTCTGAGTCAGTGGCTTGTAATTGTTGTTCTTGTTCTTGATGTTGTTTATGGTTAATTAATGAGCTTGTGGATCAAAGGGAGAATCCCCGATCCCACTGGAAGTTTCGACCCATATCTCCTCTCTATCCTCCAAAAGCACTCTCCCTCTACTTATCAATACAACACAGCAGATATAAAAATACACCATGGGAAAACAAAACAACAACAAAAAAAATCTGCTGTAATTGTAACTGCATAGTCACAAGACTCCTAATGTAGTTAGAGTCTGTTTGTTTATTGGGTGTGAGTCAGACGTCTGCTGAACAATTTGGGTTAGGATGATCCAGCCTTTGAGCTACAGACGAGTTAGTTTATAGCACTACTGTATGATGTAATGAGGCCTCAATTTGAGGCGCAAAGACCTGCTTTCTAAATCTAAACTTCATGAATTTTCAAGGCGCTTTCTCATGACTCACATTTGCAGGAGTCTTGAGTAAGACGATGCTGTTCCACAGCGATGACTGACCGCAACATACTGCCTCTGCACAGGTTTGATAGGGTTATTTTACAGCAGCTGCTCAGATTTCTGCCTTTTAGAAACTCATCTTCCAGCCTGTATTATGGTTAACACATTCAAGCATCGTAACACATTTTGTTAGCAAGCCAAATGGATTAGTTTGCACAGTGATATTATCTCTTAAGGCAGTTCTACTGAATCTCTGGCAAACCCAAATTTATTGAAAATATGCCTGTATTACACTGAGCTGTATCTTGGACTGGCTCATTCTCATCGGCTATGAGTGTGATGAACGTCCATTATTTCAGGGGTTCTGGGGTAGCCAGTGAATACCTGGATAGCAGATATCCAAGGCTTCTTCTTCCATGCACAAGTCATTTTTTACATTTCGATTAGCAACTTGAGACGCAAGAATGGAGCCAGAATTGAAAGGCAACCAAATGTAAATGGTCAGTACTTCTTGGACTAAAGGGAAACCAGAATGTTTCCAATGTGAAAATCTTCATTTGTAGTTCTCTGTTTATCAAGAACAAGACCTGATGGTCATTGAAAGAGATTGATAACAGTCGTACAGTCTTCATGAGCGAATCAAGTTTGCTCAGTTGTCATGACGTTGGGTCAGCTGTCACATGACCGCGTACAGAAGGTGATATCAGGTGTTGTATTGTATATGTAGCTGTATATATTTATAGTTAGACTCAGTCAGACAAACAGTAGTCTTTTGTTGCCAGCTTTTCCTTGAACTTCACTTTGTTTTTTGTAACCAGCAGCTCCGTTCTTGAAAAGTTCTTCTGAAGATTTAAATTTGGTTTCTCAGAAACACAAAGATATCCTGACTTCACTTGAGAGGAGTCCTTGAATGTCTTGTTTCACAACACCCAGAAGTGGCTTCAAAAAAATCCAGGTGAGCTTGAAAATCTGAAGTGCCTGAGGAGAGGTAAGCCTTTACGTTCATTTCTGTTTCATCTAAAAACCGCAGCTGAGAAATCCTCCTTCTCTAGGACTCCCTCCTTCATTATTTTCAGCTTGCTTGACTGTGGCTGCTTTAATTGTTCTGGAAATGTATTCTGAGCCCGACTAAAAGACAGTGATAATAGCATTACTGACAACACCCTGACATCACTCTATAACACAGGGCAAGACATACAATAGTAACAAGGTAATGCCAAATCCATGCTGTTATCATTTTAGTGTCATAATCGATTAACTGTAATTAAAGCACTCACATACCGGTGAGTGTGAATGGTTTGCCGGCCCAAGAGTTCAGAGAGGTGCCTCTGTACTGTATACCTTGAGCCTGACACCAACAGCTTGTATGTACTGATAAGAGGATGTGTTACATCACTGCCTGCCCACCTTTTCCTCATCACTCGAGCCTCACAGATCAATGTCATGGCAGTTTTGCGGTTTCTCCGAAACCTCAGTGGACATGTTAACTGCATTATGTAATTTGTTTTTATTACACACAGACAATGAAAAGCACCATGCAATAAGGCTGAAAATTAAAATGCTTATGCCTCTATCCCCTCGAGTTGTTGAGTAGTTTCTCTTTCTTCCCTCTTTGTTTTGATCTCTCCGTCAGTTTTTTCACTCATTTCCTTTTTTTCTTATCGTTTCATTGTCTTTACTTTCATTTCAGGCACGCACCGGCCCATTGGGATATGTTCAAGTGCCCTCCCACTCTGATAGCTTTTTAAACCCACTTAGATCAGACATCCATGAAGATTCATGTGAGAAATCCCACTTATCCGGACAAGTCTCTGCACATCTGGTGAGTGCGTGCACGCGTACATTAACACACCTCATATCGCTTTCTCGCTGTCGCAGCCGAGAAGTGAAGGAGTCGGGAGCGTGAAGCAGCAAGTAAGAGGGCGGCAGGAGAAGAAGAGAGAAGGTCCTGGAGTCATTAGAGGGTAAAAATAAATGCTTCCTCCTCAAGTTGCTGCAGTGTATCACGCTACATTCTTAGTCAGCTATGGGAGGGGATGATAAAACATAAATCATACCAGAAATCAGGTGGAAACAAAAAATGAGTGGCCTGAGAGTGGAAAGGAAGACTAGGATCACTGGAGGTGAGTTCGCATATTAGTCACACTCACATTAACACTCCAACACTCCAGATAATTTGTAAATCATCTGTGTGTGTGTGCGTGTGTGTGTTTGGACAGGAAGAGGGGACCGACACAAACCAAAACACATATACTGGAAAAACATTAAAACTCCAATAACTCGGCCCTGCTGATTAAATCACAGACCTCCTTGCTTTGTAGCGACAGTAATAACTACTGAGCCCTCGTTCTGGCATTGTTAGCAAAATTTATGAATCTATAAGCCGGTGCTTAGCCTATAACAATTCAGAAAATTTCACCAATCGGCTGTTTTAATTAGAAAGAATGCATACTATACCACTAATCGTATTCTATACTAATTTACAAATAAAAATACAGGCCAAAGGAGCTGCAAGCAAAGCTGCAATGATCAATATTTTACAACTGATCAAGAGACTATGTGTGTTCTCATAGTAGAAATCCC